>JACDOX010000169.1:1311951-1465923 GCA_014549065.1 Cardinalis cardinalis
TCATATGTAAACCAAAAGCTAGATCTGCCCCTTCCAATGGAGAACCCATACACTGAATTGATATTTTATTTCTTCTGAAGAGCAAGAATTCTCAACAGCATTCAGAAGGAGTTGGAGTAAGGATTTGTAACATCTTTTGTTACAAGACAGCTATAGCAAGTTTCACGCTTGAATATTTATCTACTATCCACCAGGTGATACTTTTGTTTTTCACCAGCTTGGCCACATTTATGAATCAAGGTTTTCCTTTTGTCTCCCCTGTTACCCAGTGAGGGAAACAWAAAAAGGTGACAGGGAACCTGGTTATTGAGTACTCTGGCAAAAGTGCAAAGAAATGGAAGTAGGAAAAAGGAGGTGTTTTTCACTGTACAGCCATTGCTTTGTTGTCTTAATTTCTCTTTCTTTTTGGGGTTTCAAAAGAGCTTTGCCTTTAGCTTCATGTATTTTAGTACTTTTATGATCTTCAGAGCAATTGTGGGCATCTTCTAATATTTTTAATGTGCAGTTTCCTGGGGGACACACCATGATATGAGTTGCAGATGTGACCTTGTTCTGTTTTATTTTTTCTGCACAAACCATGCTGCACTGAGCAGCAGTTGCAGTGGTCTGAAATGGGATGTGAACTGGCCAGTTCTTGCCTCATATTGGGTGCAGGTTGGATGAGCATAAGCAGGCAGCCCATTGCTCAAGAAGTTAGTCATGAGTATGAAGCAGCTGCCTTGTTTTATGCACACTGTTTGATCTGTGCTGTTGTGGATTTTTCAGATCTTCTGGAAAATCAATCTCAAGAGCTTGAAAGCAAAAATACAACCTCAGTGTAAGAGGAGGCAGAGGGAGCATGCTGTCTTGGAGCACCTGTTTTTTGCCATGCAACAAGTAGTTGCTGCTGCATTCCCACTCGGATGGGTCTGTGAATGAAAAAAGTGAAAGGTGTGAGAGAAGTGCTATTTCATTTAGGAAATTCATTTTTTGAGTATAGAGACATAAACACCAATCAGAAAGTTTGATAGTGCAGTATTTAAGTACTGTTTTATCATGATCCAGGTTTGCTTTGCTTACATGCCAACACAGATGTTCTTGGACATTACTGAAAACTATCTTCCACTCTTTGAGCATTATACAATGCAGAGAGATACATCCTGATGATTTTTTTACCTGCCTTTCCACACAAAAGGAGAAGGGTATGTTCCTAAGGGGAAACGTTGTATGCATAGCCTTATCTTTTGAATGTAAGAAACAGTTAATTCTCAGATCTGTAGATATATGTAAGAAGTTGCCCTGCAGCTACATCTTGTCCCGTTAATGACCTGACATCCCAAACCAAACATGCATTTTCCAGTGGTGTCCTCACACAGGAAAGAGCTTGCCTTTTATCATGACCTTTGACTGCTGGACTTGAAATGACCTCCTCTGGACACACGGGGTTTGCCTCCTCTGGGATGAATGCTTCTGATCAAAAACAGCAGACCACACAGTAATGAAACAAGTACAGTGTTCAGTCTGCTCCCCAGTTTTTTAGCCACTGACAAATATGTATATATGTACTTCCAGATTTCAGGAAAGAGACATAAAGGAGGTAATCAGTAATAAATGAAGTGTGTGTTGACAGGTGAAAGACAACAGTGCACATCTGTGTAACATTGGGTTAGGTGACAGAGCCCCTAATGAAAAAGCTGTGGCATTAGAGATCCAGCATGGATATCCTTACAAACTTTCTCTCTTTAGGATTGATTATTTCAGTACAGGGTGGTCTGAGCTTCTGCTAAATAAATGCCAGATGCCTGAATGTGAATCAGTTGTAGCCAAAGGAGGTTTGTTTTTGTATTATCAATCCACAGAAGGCTGACTTAGTCAGATGGATGCTCTCCCCACTAGTAGTAAAGTTGATGAGCCAAGCCTTGTTGAGACAAAGTGTACTTACCTTGATAAATCTTCATTGTGTATTTTAGTGGTTGTACTGTGTCTTTATAATGATCTAGAGAGGAAGCCTTACAGCTTGCATGTCCCTGTGCTTTCCAAATCCATCCCAAGGTCGGGAGGCCCAGCCCAGCCTAGCAGTGCCCTCTGAGGCTTCAGGGCTGCAGTGGTGCTGCCTCCAAGGAGAGCTGTTGCACAAGCGCAGATCACTGGGCTGCAGCTGCTCAGAACTTTTAAGTGGGTTTTGTTTTGGGCTGATTTTGGTCTGAATATTGTCTTTAGATGTGACTGCCAATCTGGTCTTTAGTGTTTGCTTACCTACAGCTTTGGACTAAAATTCCGTCCAGGCAGGCTGAAGCCAGCTGCATCTCCTAGGATAACTGTCTGTTGTACAGAATGTTAAAGTTTCTCACTGTAGACATGGCATCAGCATAGGCCACATTGCAGGTGTCTGTGTTTCTGACTGAATGTGAACTTCTAAGAAGACAGTTTTAAAGAACTGGTTTTGAGATCCAGACCTCTTCTGCTTCCTCTCCTGGTGCCCCTCCAAAAATGGTCTGCTCTGAGGCTTGCACTCTGGCAGACATCTGTTCACAGCACTGCTTGAAAAGAAGATGTGGTTGTGTGGAAGAGCAGTGTTTCACTTCAGATAAATTGCACAGCTGTAAATGTGGTCTACTGGCAGGGCAGATTTGCTGCTTGTTTTTTTCTTTCTTATACCATCACAACAGCCTCTTCCTTTATTTACACACTTCTCCCTTGTATTTTGGTATTGTTTGGTATTTTTGGTATTTTTTGTTTTGGTAATGTTTGCATTTATGTTGCAGATTAGGTGTTGAGAAGTTCTAGGCATATAAACATGTTGTCGCTTTCTCATAGTCTTGAGGCATGAAAAAACAGAGATGAAAAGTCAGATAAATTAAAAAACTGTAAACCACAGAACTCTGAGTGTAACCATTCTGGCCTCTAGGGCATAGATCCAAATGCTACTTCCRTCCTTCATCTCCCTGCTTCCTTCACTGCCTTACAGCCTGCAGGCAGCCAGCTCTGCTTCTCTGGCCCCGCTTGCTGTGGAGCCAAGCCACTGCACATGCTCCAGCACACAAGTCCTAGCATCCTTCCCACTCGTCAGAATTTGCACATAAATCCAAGTGCCGTCCTTTTGTCCATCTGTACAATGCAGATGGATGCAGACTGGTTACTGCTGTTTAACAGTGGGAGAATTTGTTTCTGTGGGTGAGCATGTCCTTGAGGCACTGTGGTTCCTTTTTTGTGGGGCAGGCAGGAACTGGGTCCTCCGAGGGCAGCTGCAGTGTCACACAAAGAGAGAAGTGCAGGCTTTATTTTCAGTAGACTGGAGCACATGTGCCAACATATCATGGTGATCACTTCTTCAGATTTCTTCTAGATTTTTGAAGTTTCTTCACTGCATGAAAGTATTTTGAAGAGCATGAGCAGAAATACCAAAGTTGAAAGTAGTAACTCTGGATAAAGGTTTTGGCATATAAGCACTTTAACTAAAAATTGACAGCTCAGTTATATCCAGAGTGCAAGATTCAAAGCATGCAAATTACCAGATTGGGTTGTAGGGAAAATGCTTTCTAGCTTTTTGATACTGCATTGTATTCATTGTGTATCAGCATGCAATCAAATGTTAGGTTCTCTACAAACTGYAATAATATAGGAAGCAAGGAAAATGGGAATGCTAAAACCCAAACTCATTGATCCAGAAAAACAGCCAAAAACATAAGCCATTGGTTTAAATTTTTGGAGGCCATATTTACATGGGCAAAAAYAATCTTGTGTTACCTTTGAATCATATTCAAAATAAAGAATGAAAATTCATGAGCAGCAGATGTGATTAAACTTACCTGTTAGAAGAGTCCATAAGCATCTGTCTCTTGCGGATTGGTAGTCAGTATTGAAAGACTCAGTAACTATTGAGTGAGTTTGTAACAATCTAGTTACTTGTGTTGCCAGMTTAATAATGAACATGAACTTCTTTTGTTTTTCTTTCAGAATTTCTACCTGGCGAACAAAGGGAAGAAAGAAAGCAAAGAAATGAATGATAAAAACAAAGAGGCTTTGCTGGAGGTAAGCCAAATTATTGGGCTGCTGATGCAAATGTCACCAAAACTCTGCCACCATTTGCCTCTGCTCTGCAGTARCAACATGTAGTTCTTTGTGGGAAATAGTGTAACAACAGGAAGTTCTGTGATCATTGGTGTCTTTGTATCTCGGGTTTAATATGTCGACTTTCCTCTGCATCAGCTGCTCCTCGTTAAAAATGCAGATTATTCACTCTTAGGCCAGCCCTTGGGACTTTTTATTGTTAGTAAGGTTGATCTGTACTAAACAATTATTTTTAGGTTAGAAGTGGATTTACTTCTCRACTTATTAGCTGTACTACAACAGAAAAAGACACACTCACTTTTCCAGAAAGTCTGTTTAATCTCTTGCCTTTCCTGCTCAAGTTTTCCTTCAGATGTACACTTGAAAGAGAGAAAACCAGAGTTATTTGAAAGAAAAGATTACTGCAGTTCTCCAGGCAAGCAGTTTGGTAAAAGCTCACAAAGGAAATGCTTTTCTCAGGTGACTAAGGACTCACATTTCAAAATTAGTGCATCTCATGAAGGCACCAGATGTTAACCAGCAGAAGTCCTGGTGAATTCTAAGTGAAAACATTAAGTGATAAGTGTSTTGGCATTAAAAATTACCCAAAAATTACCCAAGTCCTTCAAGCAAACAATTAGTTTATCTAATTGAATAGAGTTTAAAATGCTAGCATGTATTTGAAGCGAAGGCAGAGATTGAGCTGTTTTTAGAGCTCTAAGAAGTCTCTAAAGAATCTCAGTACCAAAGTATTTCTCTACAGAACCTATAAACACTGCAGTAGAGGAAAAAACCCAACAGTATCAACCACTTTCTATAGCCTTCACTGAGCACATCTATGTCTAGTTAAAAGCCTTTGTAGGTTTTTGCTTGACCCTAAGGGATGGAGGTTTTGCCAGCCTTCTTTATCAGTGTGTGAGCGCCCAGCATTAGCTTGGAAAAGTTTCCTTTGCCTGTCTAAGGTGTTCATCTCCCTAGTRACTGCACTCCCCATGTTCATATGTTCACTGTCACAAGAAATGTCTTTATTTTTCAAGGGACCATTTTTCTGCTATATATTGATAGGATTGTGCTTAATGGATTTATTTTGTGCATTATTATTATTCTTGTTGCACAGGAGAGCTTCTGTGGGACATCTGTCATTGTGCCAGAGCTTGAAGGGGCCCTTTATTTAAAAGAAGATGGAAAAAARTCCTGGAAGAGGCGTTATTTTCTTCTACGAGCTTCTGGAATTTATTATGTACCSAGAGGAAAAACCAAGGTCAGGAAGCCAAATAATCCTTTTAGCAATAAAACAATTCATGGAGGTGAAAGTGTAGAACTTCCAAGGTGACATTYGAAGAGCACTGTCTGGTGCATCCGAGAGGGCTGAGATTTCCATGGTTCAACTTTGACTACACCACTTGTGCAAATACTAGAATGCAGTCACTGAATCCTCTCACATTTTTCTGCTTTTGATTTCAAGGRATAGATAAAAGCACTGATAAAATAGTGCCTCTCCAGAAGGCAAGAGGGGACAGAAAAACAGCATAGCACCTGTCAGCTGGTAGTGAGCTGCCAAAATGCTTCACTATTATAYGGGTTCCCTGTGAAAGAAAGTCTTAAAAAGTTGTCAAGTAAGCTAATTTCTTGTCACAGAAGAAGGTAGAATTTTACTTTGTTTGGTACAGACTTTCTGCACCAGTAACCAGCATGTGAAACACTGTACTTTTTAATACAGTGATCTGTACCCAGAGAATGTGTTGTGTCTTTTATGCCTTTTTAAGACTGTCCTTTGTGTAGAAGGAAGTGAGTCAGAAGCATCTACCCGGCTGAATCAAATTTACTTACATTTAGTTTTACAAAATATCTAGAGAGTCTGAATTGCCAGCACTGGATGTATTGCACATAAGGGGAGCTGGCTTTTAATTTCCACAGTGATGAGGTAGAACAGTGGATTCTGGACTGGTTTTTGGTTTGGTTTTTTTTTTGTGTTTGAAAACCACTTCTGTTACCACTTACAGCTCTGCTAATGCTTCATATTTAGAAATGCTGCTGCTGGTGAAACTTTGCTGTAGGATTTGTGCTTTGAAACTTAACACTTCTGTTATTTTCTGACTAAAGTACAAAGGGAACAAAATTTATCTTGTAAAGGGATTTTGTGCTGCTGCTCCAGTGACCTGTTTATAACCGAGCCACAGTGAAACACAAATCACCTTGCTGCTTTCACAGCAATTTATTTTGGCTTTACCTGACCCTGAGATAATGGCTTTCATGCCTCAAATCAGGTTGTACACACAACATCTTATCAATTAGGATCTAGAATGCTATTTAGAAGGCACTTAAGGTGGAAAAACTGTTAAGAGTAGTCAAATGCAAAGCCCATCTTGGACATTTCCTTCCATACCTCCAACACTGACTGGTAGTACAATGCCAAAGCAAGGCAAGCATGTCCTGAGAGTTACTCAGCCTTTTTTCATCATCCAGTGATACCTGTTCCAGTGACTTTTCATCATAGTGCAAATGAGGGAAGTGCTTTCTTTTTTTCAGGTCATAGGCTGTAAACATAGGCTCAGATGGAGCAACACAGTCCCCTTGTAACAGCTGTTTAACACTTTACTGCCCGTTCGTCATTACAGACTGTGTGCCACCCTGCCTATAACTGAGCAGTTTTAGGAATTGTGTGCTTTAAAGTCACTTTATTACCACAACAAATCTGATTTTTAGGAGATAGTCACAGCTCTTTAAAATGGTAGCATAGYCATCTGTTTGCTCCTGCACCTGTAACAGCCTTCAGCCAAAGGATGACTGTGCCCATGTCTTGGTCATTGCAGAGAAAGTGAAGTCTCTTAGCTCAGGTCTGTGCTTAGTGGTGATCTAAGGCATTACTGCACTCTGCATTGGAACAGCTGAGGATCAGGTACACAWGTCTGTTGTGGAGATCTAATCTCTGGGACATGAGCAGGATGCAGTGAGGGTGTTAAACATCTCAAAGCACTGCAGCAGAATTCAGTAGAGCTCTTCAGTTAAAGCCCTTAAATTATGAGAGTTCATCCCTTGTCAGGGTAGCATGAAAAGTGCGCGTGCACCTTGCACMTCATTCAGTTGTGGGCAGAGCAGTCTTTCTTTGAGGTACAGAAATGAACAGTTGGCAGACAACGATATCCTCAGCTGCTGCAGCTGTTTTAAAATTCATCCAATATATTCCTGTTTTCAGTATTTACAAAAAAGCAAAGACATCTGGATTACCTTTGGCACTTTGTGCTGGCTGTAAAATACATGGTGAAAGTGAAAATATGGGGGCACGTTCAGATAATTTTATACACGTGCTAGTGATGGTTTTTGTTTCAGGGTTATTTGTTAACAAACCAGCACCAGTCAGCACTGCTGTCTTGATTTCTTTCTTCAGCATTGCTCTACTTACATCCCATTCAAAAACGTGCTGTTAGTTGACAGGGTCACAAAAGAAAAGCATCAGAATTGCAGATAATTWAAAAATCTAYTTCTGTTAATTGTGTTGCTTTGTCRTGTTACCGTTGCTGTGTSATGTTAACATTGCACAAATACTCGCATTMAGCGCCTTTGTCCCTTGCATTAAAATCTGTTCCTTAGAAGATAATAACAACTGCATTCGTATTGGTCTTAATCACTATTGCCTGGTTCCTAAAGGAAAGGAACAACACATTATACTGGATGAATTTGAGCACATATAGGAACTTAAGGATGTTTGAAAAATCGAGCTCCACACACTCACTGACAAAATCTCCGGCATCATCAGCTGCAGCAGAGACAGGAGAGAGAAGTCCTGTCTACATCTAGTAGGAAGTGTTTCACCACATATCTTACTTGCAAACTCAATTTGTAAATAAAGCCAACTCAAGGGTGTTTTGTAATGAAAGTATCATTAAGAATGAGAACAGGAGATAAGAACCATCATATGCATATTATAACATACCCTCATATCATATCATACCCCATTTTTAGGGGTAGACGGAGCTTGGGGTTTGTTTTTTTATTTTTTCACCCACAATTTCCTGATTTCTCAGTTTAGCCAACAGTGACCATGTGAAATGGCTATTTTTGCATTTCCACACAAAAGATTGCAAAAGTTACTGTAGGCAGAATTCATCACTGAGAAACACCCAGCAACAGAAACCTTGTTACTTTAGCAATATATTGTGAACAAGCAAATGCTATGATAAACAGAAATAGAATGATGCCAAGAAATTTGAGGAAATTCAAAGYAAAACAGATTAAACATGTGCTTATGTCCTGATGAGGTTTATTTGTTACATGTACAAAAGAAGAACAAGCTCCCAAAGCAATTTAGAACCCCAAACCTTCTTTCTCCACTCAGAATTTTAAGGGTGTAGTTTGTTACTGTGATGTTCTTTTGTCATATTAGACATAAGCTAAAATCTCCATGCAAAGCAATGAAGCACAGCATAACCAGAACAAGAGCAAAATGTTGAACTGTGTTACAGATCATTCATAATATGTACTGACTCTCTTCCTATTTTTATTTTAAGAAAGCAGRCACCTAAAATTAATCCTTGTTTTTAAGTCAGCTTCACTGGCATTCATGCATTTGATAAAGGTTCTGTTAATGAGTTTCACATCAAAATTCAATTTGCTCTAMATGATGGGCTTGGTTTTCATTTGTAGACATCACGGGATCTGGCATGCTTCCTTCAGTTTGAGAACGTGAACGTGTATTATGGTTATCAACACAAAGTGAAATATAAGGCACCTACAGACTACTGCTTTGTCTTAAAGGTAATGTACAGGAAAAAAAAGTTCTGCAAATGTCACATAGTTTCTTTTATGTGCAAACATGTTTAAGCTTGAATCTCCAAGGATCCTGATAAGATAGAGTAACTCCTGCAAAATCATGTGCGATTTCTTCTTTGCTTCATTGTTATCAGCAACGTACATTTAGGATCTTGATTTTATTACTGAGAGTCCTGTGATATATGTCTACACTGCATCCTAAAGTTGTCTTCAAAACAGGGTTGAATATGCTGACTGTTCAGGTGGCTGGATATGTTTGGGCAGATGACACCCAGGGYAGATGTATGATGAGAAGTCTGGCAGTCTCTAATTTTGGTGTTATGAGCACTATGGATTATACACCAAAAAGCAGGTCCACTTTTTTTGTGGTCTAGTCATACCTATTGAGGGGTTTGTTGAACTGAGAAGCAGAATTTTGCAGGAATAGGCATCTCATTTGTCATATTTTATTGCACTGCTGTTTCTGGCAGGAAGGCAAAATACRTTGCTCATCCACTCATGAAAATCAATGCTTGTTCTTGAACAAGTATCTCATTKCTGCCTCTCCAGGTAATAGCACTGCAAATAGGCTGGGAATTCTTCATTTCTCTCAGGAMAGGAAAAGAAGCCCATGTTTTTTCACCGAGTTTGGACAGCAGAAATGAAGCTTTGAGGTTGTAGCAATTTGCATATCACTGCGTACAAGACAAAAGATAATGTTGTTGCTGCTTTTCTTTTTAAGGCGTGCAGTGGGAACAAAGTGTCAGAAAATACAGTATCTTGCCATCTCAGAAAAAAAAAAGTACAGGAAACATTCACGTCAGAGCGTGGTACTTACAGTACCACATTTCTGGCTGTAGTTGCACACTTAAAGCACTTTTAAATTCAGTTCCAAAGTGTCTGCTAGCCTAATTTGCATATGGCCAAGCAGAAATGGTTTGTAGACAGATTTATTTTCTGAAACAGATGTATCTAATTAACACAGATGTACAGTTTTAGTACTATAGTCTTCCACAAAACACTCTACAAGAGACACAGGTGAGCTTTYAGAAGTTAACAGGTAAGCATTGCTTCTGAAAAGTACAACTCTTAATGAAAAAAAGGAAAAAGGGAGCTGATGTAAAAAACAAGGGGAAATTGATTTTCTAAACAGATGATTGATCTAAGAACTATCTGACTAATTTAATAACAGTTATTCACATTCTACTCACATGAAAATAAAACCATGATTTTTGAATGCATGTAGCAATGTGTTTAACTGTTCATAATAGGCAAACTTTCTGGACTTTGGATTATGCTACAGTGCTTGTAGTTAATTTTAATTACTACAGATCATCATTTGGTAGATTCTTTACCCGCTCAGTTTCAGACTTGGCTTTTTTTAATGGCTGACTTGCAGTGGCTGGAGTTGGTCAGGAGGCACAGGCAAATACTGATGTCTTCATATTTCTGTTGCTTCAGAAGTGAAAGTCTCCCACTTAGGGTGGCTTTCTGAGGGTRGTGGAAAGTTTAATATTTATTATCATTTGTGTACATTAATTTGAATTCTATATATAAATAGAGTATTAATTCTACTTTTTARAGCCATGCTGCTGAAATTATTTCTCTCATATCCTTGGCTTACCTTTGGAGGCTGGAGCTGAGGATGTAATASATCTTGAGATCTGTGGGCTGAGGGAAAGAGCAAAGTTAAATGTCAGTCTCTCTGATTGGATCCTTGGTGACACATAAGTGTGTGGACGGTACCACTGAGCCATTTATCACACTTAGTCACATTTTTGTCCTGTCTGGTTTGATCTGTAAGGCTCCCAGAAGAAAATCTCTCTTGCTGGGAGACACTTGTTATGACATGTCAAAGAAAAACAAACCATCATTCTTGAGGTATTTCTCATCCTGCCCTATTTTGCAAACGAAGTCCTCAAGAAGAAATAACAGTACTCTGACAGACAGGTGCAGTGAGGAAAAGGCAATGCATTTAATGGGTAAACATTTGATTTTATGATACAGGAAGCCTAGTAATTTTGAAGGAATTTGGATACCCAGTTCAGTTCAAGCCAGTTGGAAATTTTTCCACAGCCAAGGCTCTGCTGTGTTTTCACAGCTCTTCCATTCCCCTGTGTGTGCCTGGCCACAGAGGGCAGGATAAGATTATCTGTCATACAACAAATGGGGGAAGATAACTGAAGGAGTAGCAGCCACAGCCCATGCTAGCTGTTCACTGAGGTGGCTGTGAAGCAAAGGAATATTTGGGGGAAAAAAGAGTCTGGAAGCCCTTATTAGCTCTAGCAAGCTGTAATGCCACTTGGAAAGTTTTTGAATAGCATGCCACTACATTTTTAAATAATTAAAAAATTTTARGAATTTAAATATTTCTTTCTGAGGACCCTCTCAGGAACTGCTATGTCAAAACAGTGTGTAGTCATCAGCCAAGTTACTTGCTCTGCTGTGTTCCAAACATAACAAAAGAACCTGCCCAGCTCAGAGGCAAGAGCTTATATTTTATAGCACAGGAGAGATGCAAGGGTGTAACAGCTTCAGCAGTACCTTGCTTCTGTGCTAGGTRGAAAATCCTGCTGAATTCAGAACTRTATTTTCCCAGCTTTGAGAACTGAGTTGAAAGAATACCATATTCATTTCTGGTGGTTAAGCTATYGGCATCTTTACTTCAAAAACAGGGACATGCCCTTTGTTCATTCAAATGGCAGCAAATGGGCAGTAARGTAGGCTGGTTTGGGGCTGAATATGGCCTAATACTTAAAGGAARTGTTCTTTCTTTTCCTCCAGTCCCCACTTGTATGATGAGTCTTCTAAACTAATAATATATGTATATTTGTAGTATTTGTTCCTGCTTTGAAGGTCTTGTCTCACATTAGCAGGGAGAAAAGAGAAAGCATTTCCCCCCCACCCCAGTCTTGGTCATCTTTATGCTGTGTCTTTATGGAGGGAAGAGCACTCAGAAAAAAAATCAAGGATGAGCAGAGCATTCTTGCCATTTTTACATCTATATTCCAGGCATTGCAAAGAATGTAAAGAGAATGCAAACACTGTAACTAGTGTTAACCACAGTCCTGRTGACCTGGTTTTAGCCAGAATGAGATTTTTCAGGTTGACTGGCACGGCCCTGAATAATATRGGTGTTGCCTCAAAGTCTTCATGACATTTCTTTGACTGTTGCTTCACTTTGATCTCTCTAAATGGGATGGGGGCTTTTTCTCCAGTTTCTTCTCCTTGGCTACAGTCAGGTATGGGGCTTGCAGGGACGGTGAGCTTTTGGTCATAGTGCCTGTCCCAGCTGACATGCATCCAGTTACCAGGAGCTGCTCCTTCTATCCTGTTTCTTATATAATCTACGTGTTTCATTTCAACTTCAGTGATCAAACCTGGGTTATGTAGCTGWTGCTGGCTTGGGTGCTGCTATTAGTCTAGCAACAAGATCATGCACATCATGGGCAGGTTGCTTTGATGCTTAGCCTGAAGCTGTGGTGGWTTTTGCAGCCTGTGATATTGGAGCTGCACCTAAACTAGCTCAAATATAAGTATTCTTATCTGCAGATCCATTCTGTAGGATATTCCTCTTACAGCTAGAGAAGCAGGATATGTTGTGAGTGCTCTTTGTGTATCATTTGTTCCCATTATGTCAGCACCCCACTGTATATACTATACCTCAGCACAAAAATGGGATGTGCTTTGCTTATTTGTTAATAATCAAGACACTGAGGAGATAATGGGCAAAAGGGTGGGGTGCCAGAAGCAATTAAACATCACAGTGTTTACTAGCAAAAGAGGGAGCATTTTGCTGAGCTTATTCAGAAGCTTCCTTTCAGGATGATTCAGGAGACAACTGCAATAACAGAACAAAGCAGCTACTTCCTCATATCAGGCAGCAGAGGTTCCAGCTGTGACCAACCAGAAGGAGCACAGCTGGCTGGTTGGAGGGGAGAGCAGGGCCACCTTTGGCTCTGTGTGTGTGCAGCAGACCCAGACTGATGTGCCTGGGTCCTGAGGACAAGACTGCAGCCTGGCACAGAGCCTCCAATGGAGTTGGCTTTCAGGAATCCTTAGGCTTTGGGGCAGCTAAAAACTTGAACTGTGCTTTATTTCCCAGTGGCTATTTGGTCTGTGCTGAGCTTTAAACTTCTTCAGTGCACTTGTTCTACACCGCTGCTAAACAAACCTTCCTCCCTCAAGGCAAGCCCCACATTTCAAAATCCAGGAACAACACAAAGAACTCTCAGAATATTAAAAACAGAGCCTCTGAGTATAAGAAATACTTTTTGGACATCTGCTCTAGTAAATATGCAGATTCTTCCTATTTTGTACTCAGCCTGTTTAATGCTTTCATAAATTTAAAGATCCCACCCTTCTCTTTGACATCAGATAAAGAGAGTCTTTTCCTAATAGAGGTCTCCTTATGCAGAGAAGAGGAAAGGAAAGGAAAGGTCAGCCAAGTTTGAAAAAGACCCTCACTCAAACCTGCATCTCTCAAATTCAGATTTGTCACTCTGTTCCCAGCAGAGGAGGCAGGAGAGGATCACAGCACAGCTCTCTGTGCCCCCCTGCACAGAGTGCTGGCCACTCCTGGGAGAGCAGTGGTGAGGGAACAAAATTCTCTCTGCTTTCCAGCAAAAATATATTCACACACAGCACACAGCAACTAGGAATGGTTTAGTTCCTCAGAACCAACTTTGTATTTACAAATGTGTGGTTTYATATCTAGATTCCCTACAAATTTTCTCATTCACCATCTCACTTTATATGGGAAATGCTGYGGCAGTAAATGAGACCTTTAATGATTTATTTTATATTCTGAAACTGAAAGCCCACAAAAATAAGGTATTTCACCAGAAAGGAAGTGATCTGCCCATCATGCTAGCAACAGCATCTATTGCACTGAGCAGRAATGGTGACTGTAATGTTCATTTTGTGGATTGTCTCTGTGTGTGCATGCGCACGCCTGCTCGTCCAGGAGCTGATTTTATCACACCATGTTGAAAAATCTTTCAAAGCAGACAAATAGCAAGGTAATCTATATGCAAATTTGCTGGTTTAGTCAGTCTGATGTGCCTGTGACAAAGAGTGGATTTAATTATAGTTTATTGGTGCTGGTTCTGCTTGAGTAATCTGGAGGTAATGGTGCATAATGCTGAATTAATCTAGGATGAAAAAAAATGGTTTCCTGGGGATAAACTGAGACAAAGGGAAATCATGTTCTATTTCTACAGCTGGGTACATTTTCTTGTGCAGTCAAAACAGCTAAGTTTTGCTGGCATCATTTGACACCATTATTTTTAAAAAATCTAATCGTCCAAAGAATTTTGTAAGTAAATTTTCAAAAAGAATAGCTTGTTTGCAATAGCAGCATCATTTTAGCAAGTGATTTGGTATTTAGCTGCTTCTTTCCTGATTCCCTCCTCCCTCACACCCTGTATGCTCTATGCAGGCTGAGTCATGTATGTAATACATTCAACACAAAGACAGTTAAAAAGGTAGAATTGGAGTGTTTGAGATAAAAAACACTAGGAATAACAGCTATGTAGAACAAATGGCTAGTGCAGGAAATAAAAATAGAAAGCAGGAGAATTTTTTTAKGTGAAAGATTTGGAAATTGTTTTAGTATGAGTGCTTTAGATAAGTATTTMAGAGTAAATTCATTGCTAGATTAACTGAGAAGGCAGAAGTAGAAATACTTTTTATTGGAGAACACTTTCAGGTATGTGGGATTACAGTCATATACATGCACAGTTTTGCTAGATTAATGTATAAACAGCAGGGAGAATAAGGACAGAAAATGGACAGGGAGAAATTGAATATGATAGCTTTGGAAAATATTACGTCCCGCATAAAGCAGGCCTCTTTGGTTACAATGGCTATTTTTTTTTTTTTTTGATGACCTGAAAATTTTGCCTCAGGTCATTAGAGAAATATAGGTCGAAAGAATAATTTCCTTAATAATAGGTCAATTACTCTTTTATACAGAGAGTTCACACATCTTCAGGAGATGAGTTAAGTATGATCATCTTCATGCAAGGGGTGCATAGCATCTGAATTTGACCRTGATTAATAGTAGATTGCAAATCTGAACCATTTCAATGTGACTTTTGAAAGGTAATGACTATTAATTCTACTTCCAGCCATGGGAGCCAGAAGAGTCTTAGCTTTTCAGAGAAGCCAGTTCAACACAGCACAAGCTCATTGGTAGTAGTTAAGGTATCCAAAAGCAGTGAGCATTTTGTGAAATTCAGCCAAAAGCCAAAGCTTGTGATCCAAAGTTAGTCACTCTTTATGCTTCTGGCTATTGTTTCTGCCTCAGAGACTGAGCAATGATCCATATATTTTGGGGCAGGGAATGCAATGAGATGCCTGAATAATTTCAGTTTACTTTTCATCTTCAGTGTTGGAAGAAGGCAACTCAAAAGAACATTTTATTGGGATAATCTCCAATTTCATGCACACATGGCCTTCAGTCATTTGTTTTGGCAGACACCACAGAAACCACATCATTCAGTTCCCATTTCTTCAGGTTTTCAATGTGTTTTATCTTTTTTTCCTTAGGCAAAGAGTTTACTTTATATCTGAAAATGCTGTCTGTGGACAAATATTTTTTTAAACCTCTCCAGAAAACAAACTCTTTATATTCGAGTGCTTCTGCTTTTTTTATCTCCAGACAGTTGATACTTACAGAGGAGACAGTGGGACAGGGGAGAATACAGGGTTCTGTTCCAAGCCTCTTCGGTGCTTTTCTGGGTGAAACATGGCACATTCTTTTGCAGCCTGATGTTTGAGATGCTCAGATCTTAGTACCTGCAAAATCAGGCTCAATGATGTGACTAATTCATCATTATTAAGAGTTTTTACACTGATAGATGAAAGTTCACTATAGTCCATATTACTTCAAAGCACTATTCAATTTTTTTAATATGAGAAAAATTCTGGAGAGGCTTTGTACTTGCATATTTCCACTTTTCTTTTCAACTATGATTTCTAGAGTTGTTACTGTTTAAGCAGTTGTCTTTCATAATTCATTTTGGTGCTGCATATTTCAGAGGCAAAGGTGCTAAGCCTTCCAGAGAAGATGTTTTCACTTTGCTGTCAGATGATTTTAATGATCTTTTCAAGACATGGTATGCACCCTATAGCAAAATAAGTTATCTATGTATGGGGTGTGGCATACTGTGGTTGGTGGTTTTTTGCCTTAAAGTGCAATATTTCTCATATGGTTGTTATTGATGTTCTTGACCTCTGTTGGTCTCACAGACAAGTTATTACAGGGACTCTGAATCTAGTTTAGTAAAACCAGACTTGCATAGTGACTACAGCTGCTTATGTCTGTGTGCKGGACTAAACACTCTCATGAGACACAGGAGCCGTGAAAGGAGGAAATTGGTCCGCACAGAATCATAGAATCAATTAAGGATCTTCATACCAAGTCAGCATTTCCAGGCACTTCCAGTTGCCTAGGTTCTTTTTCAAATTGCTTATTCTGAGTCTGAATGCACTATGTAGTAGATTTTGTGTGAAGTTTTAAGTGGAAAATTGAGCTTGTAGAGGTCAGCATTGAGAGCTGAGACATCTGCCATTGTACTGCCAAAGCCATTCCGCCATGATGCAGTTCCTCCACGAGAGCAAATGGTGGGGTGGGTGGGCTCTGACAATTCTYGGCTGAAACATTTCACCTTCCTACCTAAAGTGGCAAGCTTCATGCATCTAAAAGCCACAAGAAGCCAAATGCCTCCATCTGAGCCAGTTACTAATAATCTTGTATGGGTAGAAATGTTCAGGGCTAAGCTTGGTGCTTCTGGTGTTTGTTCCTGTGGTCTGGCTTTGCAGACAGCTGCTGTAGGCAGCCTTTGTACTGGCAGCCTGGAACACTCCTCCTTAGGCCTGATTCAAAGCTCTTGTGAGGTGAGTGGGATGTTTCCAGTTGACCTCAGTGGGCTGTGGATCCAGTAATGAGTTAAGCTTTATGTGTCATTCATAAAGTTACATGTAAAAAGAGTCAGTGCTGCTGCTGCTTCTTGGAAAATGAGAGACAGTAACAAAGCTGTAACAAAGAGATTATACAGGGTRCCTGCATGGCTCTGAGGTGTCTGACCTTCCTTCTCAGAGCTGGGGGTTCAGCAGCCTGCTAGTTTGGTCCCTAATTGACAGCACATATTTGTGACTGTGCACTTAATCTCGGTTGCTGATTGGAGTAATTTAATCAAGGAACTGATTGGGGCAATTTGGAATAGGTCCCACTGGTAAATATCAGTAGTTAAGATGGATTGCCTGGTGGAGACAATAGCCAGCAAATGACAGGGTAAAGGGTAGCCAGTAAGTAACTCACGTGTTATCCAGCAAGGGACACTGTCACCTTGTTCACTGGCTATTCCCCCTCAGTTTCTCAGGATTGTGAGAYCCCCCACAGTCTGAAAATATTCATAGGCAGGGTAAGGAGTGAGTTGAGGAAATTTGCTGATGATATTATATTATTCAGATCATCGAGGAAAGGGCAGACTGAGCAATTCTGGAAGGCCATTTTGAGGCTGAGGTTCAGTGCTCAGTAGTTGTCAGATATATAAATCAAGTATTAGGAATTATTAGGAAAGACATAGATGATAAAACAGCAAATGTTGCTTTACCATGGCACAAGTTCATGGTTTCGGTTCACCTGTGCAATTCTGATCCTCTCATGTCAAAGAAAATATATAATAAACTTGTAAAAGTATCAATCAGGAGCAACAAGGATAAGCAGAGGTAAGAAATTACTTTGACTTGAACAGTGACTGAAGAGACTGGAAGCCTGTAGGCTAAAAATGAGAGACAGCTTGCCACGAGTATGATGAGGATCTCTAGGCTCAGGAGTGGCATGGAAAGCTCTGGTTAGGGGTCAGGCATTCAGTGTCTCTTCCAAAACAAGAATGTTACACAGACCTAGTGGCAGTCAGGTTCAGAGAAGGAGGTAGTTCTTCACAGAGTGTGTGACAAACTTGAGAAAGTTGTTGCTAAAAGGTGTTGCGGATGCCTGAACTCTCTCTGTGCTCAATAAAAACTGAAGAAGTACCTGGAAGAGAGCCTATTTATGGAGAAACCACCAAAAATCATTGTAGACAGAGAGCTACAGAGAAGGAAGTATCATATATGCTTATCTTGTGCTGCTTCTTGCCCCATTTCTGGCCACTCTCGGAGCCCAGGTGCTGGGTTCAGGGACCTTTGGTCTGACACAGTTCAGGTGTTCTTGTGGAACTGGTATTTCCATAGGGTGCCCCAGGGGAGAGGTCTGCAGCAGCCTCTCTTGAGCACCCCAGAAGCAGATCCCAGAGGCAGGGCTGTGTGCTTGTGCAGCACCATCACCGAGTTTGCTCTAGGTCTTGACCTCCCCTGCCTTGTTGTGCAGTGGGGACATTCTTCCAGATGTTTGTATGAGCCATTTGTTAAATTATGGAAGTCTTCTATTTTTGCTYGTAATAAAAATACACTCTGGTAGGTGTGGTGTTTAAAAATGAGGGAGAAGATGTAGATGCAATGGATYTCTTGCCATGAGAAAGAAGGGAAAGGAAAAGCTCCCTTTCTTCCTTTTAAAGGTTTGGGTGCCATCTGCTGGGTTCAGTAGGACCTTACACACTGAAGCAAAAGTGCTGGTTGAGAAGGGCCTGAAGAACTGACTTTACCGAGGGTTGCATGTCTTTGTTTGCACCTCYTGGTTCTTTTGTCTCCATTGGTGATAACATAACCCAGCTATATGGGATGTACTCTGTCACACAAAAAAGTGCCTGCTTACAGTTCCCTTTCAAAGGTGCCATTCAGGCTGAATTCTCTGATTTTCACTGTGTTTGGTCACCTAATGGAAAACAGTGAAGGGAAGCAAGGATTTTTGGGCRTTGTGTCCCAGCCATGTCTTGTGCTAGCAGAGCCTACTCAGAGCAGCATTCAAGCTCTCTGAGGCTGTGGGAGACAAGGACAGGCAGATGCTGGGAGCTGGAGCAGGCTCTTTGTCCAGGGGCCTGGTTACTGCCTTGTTTGATACATGGCAGAGGTGTATAAAAACAAGATACAGCCCTGCACACTGAGCTGTGTGAAGGGCTGGTGTGTGGGTGTACCAGGTGGGTGAGGGTCCATAGGAGGGCACAGCCCCTGCTCTGCAGTTAAGGCACGAGGCGACAGTGAGCTGGCACATCTGGGCTTGCAGTGGGAGCTGTCCCTTGCCCTCAACTGGGAGTGCCCAGCTTGAACATGGAATAAGGCAGCCACAGGCAGTTCCAGAGGTGGAAGTAGACTCAGCATATTCATTGTCCAGGGGACATGGCCAGCTCTGTGTTTGCAGACTGGGACCTGTGTGACCCRGTGAGTGCAAACATGCAGGGGCTTGTAACATGGTTACAAGTAGTAATAAGGGTAATATCCCTTTGTTTTTCTYTTCCTCACGGTTATCTCCATGGTATGTTCCCTCTCACTCCATAATTTGATGATACAGGGCTTTGGCAGCAACAGTGGCTTGTGCAGTCCTATCCACTCATCCATCCCTTGCTACTCCTTCTCTCCCCAAGCCACAATGTTCCTTATTCCCTTGCTCTATGTGAGGTCATGCTGTGGGCTGCTGGGTTTAAAAACAAATAAACCAAAACTACAGCATGATGAAATGGGTTATATTTAACCCAGACCAGTTCCGGTTTTGGTTTGTTTTTTTTTTAAATCAGAATGTGGCCTCCTGAGCAGCTGGGTCAGCACAAGCAAGGGAAGCCTGGTGTCTGCAGTGCTGAGCAGGGAGCAAGGGACACGTGGCTGAGGAGCGAGTCTGCTGTGTGTGACTCTGCTTTTGGGTCACCCAGCTGAGGGCAGGCTTGGCCCCTGCAGCAGGACATCCCAGCCAGCAGCAGATTTTTGTGAGGAGGTGGCACCTGCATGAGCCAGAGGCTGGCAGTCCTCTGTGCTGAGAGGGACCTTGCTGAGCTCCCCATGTGCAGCATTGCTCTGCTTTGGGGGCTTAATGACACCTCTAAACCCAGTGTCCATGCTAGATGGAGGTGTGCTTTGAATTTTTAACTGCACAGGCTGAAAGGAGAGTGAATCCTCGGAGTAATATTTAGTTACTCTTTGTGCATTCACAATATTCCATTAACTGTGCACTTAAATTTTTTAAGAATATAGATAGAAATGAACACATAAATAAGGGATAATGAAGTGTTTTTCCTTTGGGTCCATTATTTCCTTTGCATATCAGGAGATGGCAGTATGTTATTCCATCCAAGTTACTAAAGGCTTACATCCTTCTCTGCTTTATCAGTGAAACCAAATTCCTTCAGAGACTTAGACAGAATGTTCAGTCCCAGGCAAGTAGGAAGTCTGGCATTTTGATGGTCTTTGAGTTGCAAAGATATGTCAGCACATACCCATACTACCTTGATCAGTAAAGGAAAGAGATCCTAAATTTTGTCCAAAATGAAAAAAAAGGTTTTAAAATTGTAGAGGTTTCTGGCACAAACAAATGAAAAAGAATACTTTTGATGGTGCTGGATTTTGAATGATCCTCTATCCAGAACATATAACAGTTTTTATATGTAATTTTTGCAAAAACAGCAAGAGTAAAGTAGAATTAAAATATATAAGAAGAAAGCTTGAATTGAGCCCAAAGAAAAGCAGTCAGTCAGGAGGAAAAACCTGTTTCAGCTAAAAGTTTATACTTAAATAAATTTAACCTAGTCTTTGAAAACTAATTATGTTCCATGTTCAGTCTAAGTGCCTCATGTATGACAAACCACAAAATGAGAAACATACTTCCTTCTAGTGTTTATACATTGAGTGTTAGACCTTGAACCAGAACAATTATAGATTTCATTGAACTCTAGATCACTGTTACATTTCTGAAACCCTTGAATTCACATTACAATGCATTTAAATGTTTTCAAGCAAAAGCTGCCAGTGGGAACTCATGTATTGTTCATAATCACCATATTTTTATATTTTCTTGTACTCTGTTTTTGCTACCTTTATTTTTTCAAATCACCTTTATGATGTGTTTTCACAGGGTCATTGTGTGGTTCCTTCAGACTTTCAYATAGTGATTTAATTTCTGAGTTTGTCTTATTTTATAAATTAATATCTTTCAGCATCCCCAGATTCAAAAGGAGTCACAATATATCAAGTACTTGTGCTGTGATGATAAAGCAACCCTGCATCAGTGGGTAACAGGAATAAGAATTGCCAAGGTGAGATTAAAAGTAAATTTACTTTAATATATGTTTTGTGAAAGCAGGTCTTCCTGAGGTTGCTGACTGTCATCACTTCAACTGGAAATGTTGTGACAAGAAKGGACATTCATGCTAATTTTACCACAGAAACAAAGATCAGAAGTGCTTGATGAGGATGGATTTGCTGAATGTCCCTGTGCCTTAGCTATCAGTATGTTTTTCTTATTAACACAGGAGTGAGTTCAGTAGCTATAAAACTCATGTACTCATAAAACTGACTGCACAGTCATCTGGCTCAATAATAATATGCTGTAGCTAAAGTGTGCAAGCTCTGGCCAGTCCAGTTGTGACATTTTTCAGACAGTCCTACCCAAATTGTCTACCTCACTCTGTTCAAAAATTGATCCTAATTGACAGCCCATTTTTCTTTGTATAAAACATAAAGGTAGGTGGATTTATACATAGCCTTGGTATTGGCTGTATTTTCCCACATAGGTCTACTCCTCTTATCTGTTAGCTTGGGCTTTTTCCTGACAGTTCTGCTGGAAGGTGGCATATAACAAAGGTGTGGGGTGAACATAAAATTATGTTCTGTCTTAGACTGGCAGAGCTGTTTGCTCTAGAGCCTGGGATTCAGTGTCTCAAGTCTCCAGTTTGAAAATGTAATACTTGGGAAAAGATACTGAGAACACTTGATTTTAAAGCCAGGTTTCAAGAAGTTTACAGATACTGAAACAAACATGAAATGTAACAATTACATCAGTAGGACCGTGTCTGGTCATGGGGATCATGTTTTATTGTGCTTTCCACCTGGCCCTACACAGAAAAGGCACACTACTTCTAGAAAAACTAGAAAAACACACCTTCTAACAAAACTAGGTAGGAAGAAACAAGGTCAGAAAAGTTGCCCAAGAGCAAAGTGAATGCTTGGCCTATGTCAAGCCAATGTCAAGCTCATGTTATTGTTTTGATTCTTTTGCAGTATGGCAAGACGCTCTATGACAATTACAAATGTGCAGTGAAGAAAGCTGGCTTGTCCTCTCGGTGGGCAAATCAAAAAGTGGTGGAGCCAGCTGCCCCTGCAGGATCCTCATCAGCAGGTACTGACACTGCCATGGTAGTTGAAGTCACATTTATTGCCCCTTTCTATTATCATCACTGTTGCATAGAGTCTTTGTCCAGAAAACTATCCCATAGATTCAGCAAGATGTCTTTCTATAGACAGGCCAGTGTAGCAACACAGCTGTCACTTTATAGTTAGAATTTGGAGAATACAAAGACAGTTCACTGAAGATCAGTTTATATCTGCACAACTTAAGAAGGCATTTTTCTGTTGGCATCTGAATCCTCTACCCTCCATTGACATTTTCAGACTGATTGTCCATGTCTTGAAACTTTCTGTTTGCCCATTTCTACACTGGCTGTATTGGAGTTTTTCTTCCAATTAGTAAAAGAAGTGAGTGGGATATTCTGAGATTGATCATTATGGAAAGATTAGAAAATATGAGAAATCATTATAGAAAGGGTGAGTCACTCTGTCCTAGCCTTTCACTCATTTGCATGGTAACAATGTGGGTGTTAGGACACAGAAAGGACTGAGTTATTTTCTAATCTTACTTTTCCAGTAGCTCCATCATACTGCTGAGACCAGTACAACAGTGCATGATAGTAGCTGTAACTTGAATGACTATTTTTAGTTTACATGCTTAAGATATGCTTTATTAGGACAGGCATGCTGGCCAAGTACTTACTGTCATAAGGCAGGTAAAGTTGAAATTCCTGTTGGAAGTTAATACTCTGACTTCTCATGTAGACAACTCAAATACCTTTCCAGGGCTTCAGTTCAGTTCATCTTTTTTGAGTACATGGGAGATCGAAGGTGGTCTTCCTACTATTCCTTGGAGTCAAATCATGTTAATAAATACACAGCTGGTGTAGGGAGACCCAGTAAGAGACTGCTTTGAGATCAGGGAGGTTTCTGATGGGGGAAGGTGTTTTTAAGGGTTTGTTTTACTACTCATCATCCTGCTCTGATTTTGTTAGCAATGAATTCACTTTGTATCTCTAAGTTGTGCCTGTTTTGCCCTCGATGGTATTTGGTAAGTGGTCTCTCCCACTTCTTATCTGAGCCCACAAATTGTTTATTAAATTTCTCTCCTCTGTCCAATTGCAGAGATGGGTGAGTGAGCAGATTTTGTGGGTGCCTGGCACCTGACCAGTGTCAACCCTTGACAGGTGGAAGTTTACTTGAGTGAGGGTGGGTTTGGCAGTCATGGAACATTGGTGTTCAGGTGCTGACAGCAGGAGGCTGGCCAGGAGGGCTCCATGCTGGTGCTGCCATCTGTCTGGGATATGGGCAGGACTGAGGCCCTAAAAAGGCTGTACATACATCTCTGTGACTTCAGCTCCTGACTAGAATCCAGGAGCACTGCATGTGTTCAATAGAATATCTGCTAATTTTAACTAATGGATTGCATTAAATGGTTAAGTAGCCTGGAAAGGTTTTAGTCATGTATACTGTCTCTATGGAATTAATCTGAAGGATCATTAGTGTTGTAATTGAGGCAAGTCACTGTGATTCTGGGTATCTTACACTTGTCATAGCTGCCCTATTTAAAGCCTGAGGCCTGACTATGCTACTAGAACTGCCTAACTGTGAGCAGTTGTTGGTTTGTGTTTTGGAAAAGGTACAAAGGATGTTTACTTCTGTTTTCAGATGGCTCCATAGCCATCTGTATGAGCTGACTTCWGTATAGGCTAAAGTCTGCTATAGAAAACTACAGTCCTGTGTGAACTGGGCCATAGGAAACTACCGTACGGTGTGAACTGTACTCTGTTAACTTCAGTGGCAGCCAAGGAAGGCAGGTGAAACTTTGGTTCTCATTTACCATGTARCCATTATTTCCTGGACACAGTGCTGTAACCAGCATTGGTATGTTCACAGGTACCCCAACCTGTGTTGTCTGTGGCTCTGAAGCGTCCCAGGTGCACCTCAGTCAAAATATTTTGTTTCCCTCTCTGCCTTTGTGCCTGTGTGCCTTTGAACACTAAAAAAATCAGTGTATGTAGTGGTCCTGCATGATATTGCATCACAATATCATGATGTTTGGAAGAGGGAAGATGTTGCTTTATGCAGATGCTCCTTATCACTACAAGGATAAATATTTTGCATTTGGGTATCTATATTTTGCATTATTTGGACTACCTTTTTTTCCTTAAAAATACTAATTCGCTATAAAATTTTGAAGAAATTAACTTGTAAAAAATACTATAACATTTAAATTAAAAATAAATCTTGATAATAGAATGCATGGGCTCACATACTATATTGTCTGGGAGTCCATTAGCTGGCTGGCAAGAGATGATGTATCAAGTGTTGCTTTCAAGTCTTGCATAGTTTATGAAATCCATTAACAGAAGAGGAAACAATTACTGTGTTCCAGCCTTCTGTTACGTAATTTTTGCCAACTAGAACACCATACCTGCACCAGATAAAGTGGATCTCTCTCTGCTCTCCTTCATTTAGTTAAATCTCAGTACAACTGAGGGCAGCAACATCTTTGAGCAGTGTGAAAACCAAACTCCTGCTCTGCTATGAACAGCAGACAAAGGGAGGTGAGACAGTAACTTGCTCTACTTTAGGGAGCACAACCCCTTTGGGCCACAGAACCCAGGGATTTACATCTCCTTCCACTGAGGAAGGAGAGCCACAAGATCGGTTTTATCTCTTTGTTGACTTCCATGTTAGTCCTTCAACACAAGACTGTAGTTTGAATGATCCAAATGGTACTTTGGATTAAATATGCTGAACAACATGCCAGCACAATTATAAAACCTAAGGATGTTAAACCACCTTCTGTCATCCCTTGAAGCTTAAATAGCCTTAGTAAATTAGGCACACTGCAGAGTTTTTCTTACTTCTCTGCCAGTCATGAGATTTGCAGGTATGGCAGTAAAAATACTTTATTCTACTACCTATCATATTCCTGGAACCTCTTTGCTGATCAGTAAAGTATGTGTTAAGATTAAAGCCATTGTTGTGCTTAGTCTACCCTGTGGACAGCTAAGGKTTCACTAACATCTGAGAAATACAGGAGTGGAACTTCACTGGATCTCAGAGCTGTAAATTATAACAGAGCTAAGGCAGTCATTCAGGTTTGCCAATGCAGGTCTCTAGGCATCAAACTCTGTCTACTACTTTGACACATACAGCTTTCAAAAAGGCTGCACTAAACTGGAGAGTATTTAATCCTCATCAAACTACACAGGGGCAGGGGATTTTTTTATAATTAAACTTGTAAATTTGTTCTTTGGTCTCACATCCACTTACTCCATTTGACAGTACTGGGTTATTTATGCATATCCCTTGCACAAGCAGAAATGGTGGGCAGATGTTTTGCAGAGCTTTAACTCAGCCAGCTTCCAGATCTGCATTAATCTGAGAACACAGTGAAGTTCCCAGATCTTTGTGATTCCAAATGGAGCAGATATTTTAGAGCTGGGAACATGTTTTATCTTGTTTATTAAAGAAAGTGGATCAGCCCCTCGATAGGATTTCAGACCTTCCACTCCAATGACTGATTGATATGAAACTATGGTGCTTTTCGTCTTTAGCCTAAATTAAACAAACAAACCCAAAAAAAGGCAATAAAAACTGGGAATATAGTAATAAGACAGCACACTGCAAACTTCAAAATGCGGTTATGAAACACAGGTATTTTAATGTAAGGTGCTCATGGATTTTAATGTAAGGTACTTTACTTTCCTTAAGTAACAAACTGAATAAGAAAAGTCACAAAATGAGCTTGAAGCAGAAAGASATTTTACTGAGTTAGGTATAAAAACTCTGTAACAAGTGTTTCCTTGTGGAAGTTGTAAAGAAATTGTTATAGTTGGGTAGTCCCTGATCTGGTTAATATCACAAAAACATAACACTCTCTTCCCTCTGGCTCCTCTCCTTCTCACAGGTACTGTTCAGTCAAATGGACAGATTCCCCAAAGTGATCATTGTTCCAGTGCAGAATTTCCAGACACTCAGAAGAAAGTGGATACATCTGAGGCACAAGTAAGCAGTTACTACAGCTAAATGTCATCTGTGAACGAGTTTTCCAAGTTTGTTTTCCTTCACCTACTGTCTTCCCCTCAAAGAGCCAATGAGAAGGATTTGGCTCGTAGGAAAGGTGGCTGCTCCACATACTGCAAAGTGTGTGTGCTGTGCAGAACCAGGAGCCTCCAATGGGAGGTGAAGGCACAGCCACCCACTGCTTCTGTTCTTCAGAACAAGCAGCCATGAGTTCATCCAGCAGGAACAGGAATGTGCCTGCTGGGACAGTCTCAAAGTGTGCTGCCAGAACCTTGGTGCCATGTTCTGTCTTTGCCAAAAAAAAAAAAAGGTCTTGGCTTAGAAACATAAGACATTCAGTAGTGTTTTCAGCAGGGAACACTGCACAGCTGAAGATGAGTGTGTAAGAAAGGAGAAACTGTGAAGAACTAAGGGAAAACCTTACATGTTTTCCTTAGGCTCTAAATGCGTTTCTTGCTAAGCTCCAAATTTCATGTATTTGCACCAAATCTAGCAGGAAAAATATCAAAGGGTACAGTAAGAGAACCTCAAGAGCATCACATAGAAAAAGAAGTGTGCATTTGTTTGCAGTTCATCATTCAATCTCTTCATCATGTATGAAGTGCACAGGAGAAATGAAATTAAATTCCTAGGATTTTCTTGTCACCAGCATTACATGTTCTACACTTCTTGTTTCTGTCTTTGAGTTCCTCCTCTTTCTCTGTTCTGAACCTTACTTCCTCTGGACCAGACCACATTCTGAGAACTCAGACACTGGTTCCCTCCTCCTGTGTCTCATTTACTTCTGTGTTTGTAGGCAAGGAGTGAGGAAGAGGAGGCATACATGTTATAATTAGCTCATGCTAAAATTAATGCTGCTGCAGGGGTGCAGAGCACTTTTCTCTAGAAGCAGCAAACAGGAGGAACTAGAGATCTGTGTGCAGCCATTGGGCTTCGATCTCATTGCAATTATGGACATGGTGGGACAGCTCCCGTGACTGCAGAGCTGTCATGAAGGGCCACAGGCTGTTTAGGAGAGACAGACCAGGAAGGTGCAGTGGTGGAGTTGCAYTCGATGTGTAGCAACACYTGGARTGTGCCAAGCTCTGCCCTGGTGAGGATAAAAGGGCGGGCTAGGAAGGGTGACACCATTGTGGGTGTTCGCTACAGGCCGCCCGATCAGAAGGAGGGGGTGGATGAGGCCTTCTGCAGGCAGSTGGAAGCAGCCCCACAGTCACAGGCCCTGGTTCTTGGGGGGCTTTAACTGCCCTGACATCTTCTGGAGAAGCAAAACAGCAAAGCACAAGCAGTGCAGGAGGTTCCTGGAAAGCATTGATGACAACTTCCTGTCCCAGGTAGTGAAGGATCCCACAAGGAATGCTGGGCTGCCCGACCTTAGACTAACAAACAGGGAAGGCCTTGCTGGACATGCAGCGCTTGGGGCAGCCTTGGCTGCAGTGACCACGAGACTGCAGCGTTCAGCATTGAAGGAAGAGGTGGCAAGACAGAGAGACAGATTTCAAACAGGGACTCCAGGAGAGCTAACTTCAGCATCTTTAGGGATCWTCTTGGAAGAATCCCATGGGAGAAGGCCCTGAAGGGCAGGGGGCTCCAGGAGAGGTGGTCAGTATTCAAAGATCATTTCTTCCAGGTTCAAGGACAATGAATCCCAAAGATACTTCCTTGATGTTAGTCTTAGTAACTGCAATTACTTGAAATTTTAAAAGCACTCATCATCCGTGGACAGCATTCAAAGAAGCACTATGAATACTGTCAACAGGGAGGGTTCCACTGTCAAAACTTTTATGGACAGCTCCAGAAAGAAAACAAAATACTCTTTTCATGTTTCAGGCAAAACGTACTCAACTTAATTTCCCTGTCTACTAAACTAATGTATTTTCACATCTTTTTATGTTCTTAGGCAGTGGCATTAGTTTACAAGTTTACTGACTGTGTCTGTCCTTTTCTTTTTCYGCTTATTAAAGGCTGAAACAAATAATGCCAGTGCACCTGGCCTGGCACAACCATTGCTGAGGCCACAGAAAGTCCAGAGTAAGAGGACCTCACTGCAGCCTCCTCCTCCACCTGAAAGGCGTTCATCTGCTATTTCTGCTTCACCAGTTCTACCCTCCAAAGTGATACGAGACAGTGGCATTTTCCTAACAGATCCAGAGAGCTTTCCAGCACCACCACCTACACTGAAGATTGATTTTCCTCCTCCACCATCCGATTTCTGTGAACCACCTCCTGATTTTGTGCCTCCACCACCACCAGTGTCCAGCAGCAGTAATGGAGATGTGCCATTACCCCCTCCACCTCCACCTGTCTCCAGTAAGCCACCACCACTTCCAGTGAAGAAACCTGTACCACTTCCTCCCAAAAGGCTGGAAAATACAGGACAAGGTGGAGAGCCACAGTCAGCAGGGCCACCTCTGATTGCAGGGGGAGGCAAGCAAGCAGATTTCATGTCTGACCTTATGAAAGCTCTTGAGAAGAAAAGGGGTAACAGCTCCTGAACTCTGGAGTGGGTATACTTTAAGACATAGCTGGTTCATAAAACCACAGAGGCATCACAGAAGGTCATGCTGGATCAGGCTTCTCCAGGAGGAATTCTCCTGCAGAGTTCCTTTTGGTCTCAAGAAGATGGAGTACCCTTTGTCCCCCTCTTTGTCCCTGTAACCTTTCTTTTCTCCCTGCACCTCACCATCCCCTGCTGTTAACTCCCATTCCAGCACCAGGCCAAGGTAAGAATTAGCTGGAGAGTCTTGCTTCCCTCCACAAGAACAGCCAGGGATGGTGGAGCAGCACTCTGGAGCCAGCCATTTCAGAAAGTGAAATGCATCTACTCTGGCTGCCTTTTTAGTAGAATTGGAGTTAAAGGAAAAACACAATGTCCTCATGCGAATTTTGAGAAGTGGGAAGGAAGATCCCTTTTCACAGAAATGCCCTTAAAAGTTCTTTATCAGAGAACTTCCAGCTGTGGGGGGTTTTCTTCCAGTACAAAGATGCTTTTAAATTTTTTTGAAATAGTCTGTCTTAAAAATTAAAACCTAGGCTAGATTATTGTGAGATGCAAGTTARGGCCAGGGCCATTTCCAGACAGTGTCACCCCAAATGTTGTACACTCCTGTTTCTACATGCAACTGAGTCATACCTGTCAGCATTCACAGCTGCTGCTTTGAAATCTCATTTATTTGGTTACCTTTGACATAAAAAAAGTTTTATTTTGAAATCATGTATACTTCCATGGTAAGCAGGAATTTTTTTCTCTTGGTTAACATTTGTCTTCAAACTGTACCTAGGAACGATCTGTCTTGTGAAAGACTTTGTAATTATCTTGTACCTGATAGGAATGTCTCCTCCCACATTTTTTTCATTTGTTCTCCCCATTTAATTCTCCACTGTAGATTTAGGAAGCATTCATTGTTAGCTCTGAAATAAAAATAACTTCTATTTTATATCTGTACAAAGTGTCACAGTTAATGAGCAGCCATTTTACTGGCAATTGGAACTTCAAATGTTTTAAAGAATTTTTGCCTATACTTTCTAAACTTTGTTTTTATTTATTCTGGTCTTTGACTCTTCTCATGCACACCTGACCTTCTAAGATACCATCAGCAGTATGTCTCTGTATTTTGAATAATAAAAAAGCATAAAAAGCAAAGTGTGTGGTCTAAAAAAATAAATGCATGAAAGCAGCTGACAGAGCAGGGGGCGAGCCTGCTGTGTTTGTCAGAATGGATTCCTAGATCCAGAAGTGGTGGTGGAGGCAAGAGAATGACGAGCTGGTGGCAGTGCCACTGTCTGTGTTTTGGGTCACCTCTAGTCTTATTTGTGGCTTAAGGCTGGTTTGTCAATACTTACATACCTGTGCTACAAGCTTAGCAGAAATAAAAAAGCAGTAACCATGTCTTCATAAAAAGAACCTTTCCCTTTGAAATTACTACTTTCAAAAATTTTTCTTTTCTTTTGTTTTATTTTATTTAAAGCTGAAAACAGTGTTTGAAACCACATGCATTTCTTCCTGGAATGATTTTGCTATAAACACCACGTTAAGCTCACAGAGTCCACCCAGCTCTTACTGGTTTTTGAGCTCCCTTGCTTTCAGCTGAACTGAACAAAAAACTCCCACCAAGAGAACTATGCCCACCATTAACAGAAGTGTCACCTGAAGTCTTGAATTCACACACTGGGACRTTCAAAAGGTATCTAAGCACCTTCAAACTGCCAAACTGAGAAATGCCCTCCAGATCAGTGCAAGGCTCATACAAGCCTCAGTTCAAAGTGGAGGGGAAAAATACCAATGGCCTAAAAGTAAGAGGGTTAAAACCAGGAGTTTAAAAAAAAATTAAAAATGAGGAAAGGATTACTGTTTCCCAATCCCTTTCCATATATAACTGGAGGAAGCATTATGCAGAATCATTGAAGAGCTAGGTGTCATTTTCTGACTAGGTATTAGGAGTGCACACATTTGACATACTTASGTGACAACAGCTGTCTGCAAGTCAACTGTTTTTAAATCAAATGACTTTTATGAAATATACACCCAGCATCAAAATAAGGCAGAACATGTCCTCGGAAAAGTGTTGCACAGTAAGTTCACAAAGCACTGAGACTTTTACCATGGCTTTTCTAGCATTCACTCTTCTCACCAGAATGCTCAGCCTCCCACTCTATTTCCTCCCTTCTCTTTTGTTACAATACAAAAAAAATCAATTTTAATACATTTTACATCTGCAGTCGATCATAATTCATGCACTTAATCTTACACAAAAGTTGAACTTTCTTCAAAACAAAAAAAAAAATCAAAGCCTACAGAAAACTCAAAAAATCAAGTAAAATGCTGTGATGATTAGACCTCTATCAACCATTTTGTGTAGGTACATGGTTACATGGAATTTTTTAAATGTAAGATTTAAATCTTACATTTAAAGAACTTTGTTCCATTCAAAGAACAAAGCTGCCTCTTATTGATACACAATTATCTGGCTCGATCTGGTTCCAAAATATGCTGCAAAATACAAAAAGTTGTTCCAATGCTGTAATTCAAAGCATTTGAAAAAAAAAATTAATCCTTCTACCTCTGCCTAACCTATTGTCTTCTAAATGGTCTGCACATCACTAGACCTTACAGTATTTTAGCCTGAAAATATCTGAAATTGCAGCACGTCCTTTTTAACCTTCCTCCATACCTGAAATGGAAGCAGTCTCAGCTGAGATGCTCCCAACACAGTCCTTTTCCAGGGCCAAACAGTGATTTTTTCCTGAGACTTTACATCTATGCACCAATAATCTTTCTACTCCTATCAAAAGATACTTTAAAAGAGCAGTGGTCCTCTGGATAAGCATCTGACACCAACAAAGACACCAAAACTTACTCAGGAGTAAGACAGACATCTTTCRTTTCTCCCAAGAAATACATCTTTGCAAACTATTTAACTGAATTTCCTTTAAATCTTTTGTCAGTGTAATGGGACAAAACATAATCAGAATGAGAAAAGGTGTCAAGGTCTAAGATGATCCTCTATACTAGGTGTGCAAGATTTAAGAACATTTATGTCTGCAGAACAGAGCTGAATTTGACAAGTGTGTAACAGCAAGAGGAAAATCATCAATATACTGCTTTATTAAAACTAGCTTAGATAGATTTTAAATTGATCAGTCACTAAAAGCTATTTTAAGCTAAAGACCCACCTGATCAGCGTGAATTTTGAGAGGTTAAGTGTTACAGTTTGGCAGAACTTGAATATTGGGACTCAAAGCACAGCTGAATGTGAGAGGCAGAGTTGTCGATGCCAGTATCATCTGCTGATGCAACCATCCACAGTAATGCACTTCTTTAATCTTGAGACTTCCTAAGCTGGTCAAGAACAGTAACAGATCCCAGTCCACAAAGTCTGAGGGAGAGAAGTTCTTGTGGCTGGATCCATTAGCCCAATTTGAAGGCTTGAGCTTTGACCTTGATCACTCTTCTTGCTTGTTTGAATTTCCCTCAGGATGAACAGCTGACTTTGAGATGCTTGGCCCAGGCTGGGGGGCGCAGGGAGTACCCAGCTCTCTCTGCAGCCTCCTGCCTCTGAAAGGGGTGCTGCAAAACCTGCTCTAGGAGCTGAACCTGGAAGCCATTAAAAATGGGTAAGTTTTTATATCAAATGTTTTCTGGYAAACAAGGAAAGTCTTTTTCCTCCTGACTCCAGAAACTATCACRTGAATTGCTAACTATAATTTGTACTACTATTAATACAGTCACTACTATTTATGTTATAATTAATACTACTAATAATTTTGTTAATACTTTAAATAGCAATTGGTGTTACATGGTACAATTTTGGTCAAAATGTAGTACAATTCAAAGTGTAAATGTAAAAATTGTTTCAATAGCTGCTATGCCAGTTATTATTAAATCTGTCAAGAAAAAAAAAAAGATAATTTACCTCTGAGAAATCATTCAAATTAGCTTTTTGCACTGCTGATTCTGCCATCCAATTCCTAAGTATGTATCTAGGATTAACAGCTGAAACCAAGAGTAAAACAGGAAAAGGAAAACAGTCATTGAAACATGTCACTGAAATCTTCAAGAAGAGTTAAATTTGCAGATCAAGAAAAAGTGCATAAAAAGGAAAAGKAATTTTATTATCAATCTACTTAATTCTGTGAGTTCCTAAAAGGATTTTTTAAACTTGCACTATCAGTAGTGCCAAAATGCCAAACAGAAATTAGAGTAGCACAGAACATGACATTGATAGAGGAAGGATTTCCTGTCAGGAACACYAGCAGGCTTTTCAAGTGCAATGAGTTTACCATGGCTCAAGTTCCTRCTGTGTTGATAGAAAACATTTCAATGTTGTCAATACCTTCCTGGAGATCACAAAAATTAATATTGTATTATTTTATTTACAAAGTAATTACTAAGATATCCTTTAAAGTATATGTATATAGATACTCCTTCCATGTCATGTAACAAAAATTTAGCCATAAAATCCTTTAATGTTACATTTCAGCTGTATTTTTCAGAAACTATTTTTTCAACTTTCCTTTTAATCTCCTGGCTGGGGGTAGGCAGAGGTTCCTCAGTTTCCTCCACAGATGCCTGTTGTATCCTTTTGGAAACCCTCATGACAACTGCACAGCTCCCCTGCCTTGTTTCAGGCTGCTTTTGTCTAATGAGCAGTAGAGAGAATGTAGCAACACTGGAAAATGAAACTGCTGAATTAGTAAACCAGGATAYATCCTACAGCAGAGCCACTCCCAACTTCCAAAAGGAGCTTTGTCAAACTATATGCCAGGGGCAATTCTAATAAGCACACATGTCTCTCTAAACTTTCTAGCAGACTATGTCAATGAAATTCTTATTTTTGTTCTGCAATTAAAAGCTAGAATTCTACTTCAGTAAGTTTTCCCTTTACCTAATGATCAAAACAATGTTACAGAATCATTGTAACACTTCAAGCCTSCTTTGAAGTCTTAATATGCCATTGGTCTGTGTATTTTCCCCAATTCAGTAAGCATTTATTACATTMAGGGATTAGTGATACCAAAGGTGTTTCACTCGTGCACTTGAAACCAAAAGTCTGTGATTTATGGACATACACAAACTTCATCTCCTCTTTCCACTGATGTCCCAGTAGGTTTTATATTAATRAATGTTAGGTTTATATACTTCTTTTTAAAAACCCATGGACCTTTATAAAATATTCTTATAAATACCCTTACAGCATATTTGAAAGAGGGTATTGGAAAAAGCAGAGGAATCATCAAAATTGCCATCTCAAATTTCCCTCTACTCAAGTCTTTTAACCCATTAGTTATTATTTTATTTACAAATAATATATTAGAAGCTGTCACAGACATTTTTCTTTTTCACATCCCCACTGTCCAGTATGTACTTACACATATTAAAAAAGTCAATAAATACAACTGTCAACTGGGAATCCTGATAACCTCTACACGGGCATAACAACACTCTGCCCTAACTGCTAAAGAACAGTGTTTTACCACTTGGCAAAACAATTTGCTCTGTCCAATTATTTGATTTAATCCAGTAAATGGGTTATCAAAAGTAAAGTGTGATAACTATTTAAAAAAATATTTTWAAAGGTGAAAAAGTTAACATATGACTCATTCAAAAAATGGTAATTCGCATTAGAGCTGTGAGTCATTTTAGCAGGAGAATATTTGTCCCAGAAATAAATTCTTAACAATTGCAAATTGACAAGTTTCACAGTGGTTTTAAAAATATCGGTATTTAACACAAGTGACAAGATAATTATGAAAGAGTAATACAAGCCAGGGAAGAAAAGGACAAAGCAAAAGAACTTTTGTGCCCTTATAAGCATGATCTGGTCTACTTTTTTTAAATGCTGCTTTTGTAAAGAAATACAATTTTAGACCTGGATTGTCAAAACTTTTTGATCAYCTCCAGAAGAACTAAGTTTAGGCAGTGCAAGATAAAACACTACTAAGAACAGAAAAAAAAATAAAAATAATGAATAAGTGATGACTTTAAATGATTCAAGTTAATGTACTTTGAGAGGTGAGATTTTTTTATKACACTAACAATAAGGGAAGGGTGATGAATAATGAGGCGTTAATGCCAATATATTCAAGGTCAATCAAAGACAGCAGTACACAATTTAGTGGAACTTCCCAACCCAGTTGAGAATCTGAGGAGCCAGGACAGATTTGTCTTCAACATGAAATGCTGGGTAAAAATGCAGAGTTGACTAAATTGAGCCAGATTTCTGCTGGAAGTTGTGCTGACAAGGACAGCTGTTACAAGCAAATGCTCAAACAAACAACAAACAAAACAAAAACTGAAATAATTTTTAAAGAGATCACAGGGGCATCTAAGTAATCTATTTAAATCCATGGATGTAAAAATGTAAAAAAGAAAAAAAATAACAAACTATCATCAGTAGCCTGTTACAAATTTTTGCTGCTCTGCAGTATGAATAGAGAGTGATGATAGATTATATGGAAGAAAACAAACTGAACCCTGAATATTTGCAGATCAGATTTTGACTGCTACCAAAACTAMGAGCATTAGCACAAGTGTGATTTTGGAGGCAAAAATCCTTTTCCACGTTTCATCTGTCTCCTGCCTGTACTATGAGACCCTCTGAGGTGCATGTAGAAAAACATAATGATGGTTTGCAGAAGATCATTGACAAATTAGGATCCTTTCTGATTTGGAATAAAACCTCAGAATGTCATGATTTTCTCTAAAAGCAGATTTAAAAGATACAGAAAAATAAGAAATGCGTTTATACAGTTTTCAGCATTCAATTTTAGCTGAGGAAAACAGGAGCTTGAAAATTTCAAAATGATAATTGAGTGAAGGGCCTCAGAAAGTCATAGATGAAGCTTCTTAACCCTATTGAAAACCAATAAAATAAATATGTCTTCTTGGTAGCTCTTTTCATATTAACTTCCTAAAATACATTTAGAATTTTAAGAGATGCTCTTTAAAAAGGATAGAGCCTTTGTTAGAAATTGGGGATGCAAACCTGAAACCATAAATTGTGCCCTCTTAACTTTAATACCTCATTACTGAAAGTCAGTGCCAGCTCCTGCCATTTTCCTGGCAAATCAATTGGAGCTTTAGAAGAAAGGGGCCAATCAATATCTAACAAAAGAGTGCAGCCATTTCCATCCTGCTTTGCAGGAAGCACCCTGCAAAGCAGTGTAACAGTGAAGCCTCTTGTGCAGAGTTTGATCAGATCTTGTAGTTCCTTTATTCCCTTTTGGCCATTGATTTTCAGTAGCTCATTTTCTTTTATAAGCAAATTTCACAAATTTACCACAGCTTACTGCAGATCAAAAATATCTCCCGCTGAACAATTCTTGGAGTTTCACATCCACTGTTTCTGCTGTGATACCTCACTGCAGTACCTTTACCATTTTGTCTTTAGAATAACTTGGAGAATCAAAGCAACCTTCCTTTGCCTTCTATGACCAGATAGTCCTTTCACAAGGAGCTTTTCCTCTGGRTGCCAGAAAGAAAAAGCGTGTTCCTATCAGAAATCTGAATTTTGTGTAGCATGTAGAAAGGGCAGAGACAGACAGAATGAATGTATATTGTTACAAGATTTGGAGCAGCATAATGAGAGCTTCTCCTCTTCAGAAAAATACTGTATTTTAGTTCTACCCAAAAAGAAAAATATCTAACACTAAAGAAACATATGTAAATAGATATTTGCCATCTGCAAGCAGATGATTCCTTTGGATTGTTTTACTCACTTGCCATTCTTGTTCTTCTTTTGGCGTCTGAGTCACCATTGTTACTACACATCAAAAACAAACAAAAAGAAGAAAAACAGAAAGCACTTTAGCTAGTGAGGATTAAGCTGATTTATTTTTAGAAATATCTTATTTGACTTCCATTAAAATCATTAAGTGCTCTGCTTTTGTGTTTGGCAGAGGCTGGTGTGAATCTCTATGAATAATTAGACTTGGAAAATCTGCACACTTTCCCGTAGGTTTTGTGCCTTGTATTGACTTTTCCCCCTAAGAATTTTATTTACTAAGTAAAATTTCCAAGTACCTAATATGTATTTATTTTGACTACTATTAGCCATGCATACCATATATAACTAAGAGAAAAATGTTAGATTCTTTACTGATTTAACACAAAAGAATCCTGTGCATTCCTATCTATGCAACACCATGGTTTTCAAACACAATCTGTGTATTTGCAACTGCTCAACTTCCATCTCCTGCCACCATAAAGCAATGTTACTACATAGTAAATATATAGAAATAAACAGTAATTAAACACTATTCATCCCTATGTAGTTGCAAAGCCTGTTTGTGATTCTTGGACTGAATCTGTAGGATGGATATTTTAAGAAAAACTGTTAACCAAAGAAAACTGATCAGGTGCTCAATGAAGGACAAAGAATAGAAATTACTCCTACCATGTCATTTTTATGTATCTGAGTGTCAAAACAGAACTACAACAGTAATTATTGTTGAAYCCAGCAGAATGTAGAGCCAAGAAAACAAAAAAGGCATATGAAAYCATGTTTGGGCTAGTTTATTAGACCTATTAAACACTATGCAAAATCACTGCAGACTAAAGTTGTCTGTTTCTGGCAAACACACRCTTTAAACTACAATCAGACTTACCTGTTTAATCTCAGAAGGTACATAGTAACCCATTCTGAAAATAATTTGTGTTTACCCAGATCCTGGAGAGCCCAGAACTCCTAAAGAGAAAGAAATATTTATTGACAGATAATCAGAATTATTTTTCTGTTAAACAAAAACCAAAGTAAGCAACAAATACTGTGTTTTAGCCCCAGCTGGCAACTAAGCCTCACATAACCACTTGCTCATACTCCCCCTCAACCAAGGTTTACAGTAAGCTTAAAAGTAAGAAAAATCRTGGGTTGAGATAAGATCAGTTTAATAATTGAAATAATTTAATAATAACAATCATAATAGCAATGAAAAAGAAAATATCAAAAGGAGGGGGAAATAAAACCCAACAGAAACAAGTGATGCAAATGAAAAATCAATTGCTCACCAACCTATGCCCAGCCAGTTGCCAAGCAGGGTATCCCCCCGAGCTCTCCCCTAGTTTATTTGCTGAGYCTGTCACCAAGTGCTGTGGGATATCCCTGTGGCCAGTTTGGGTCAGCTGTTCTGGCTCTGTCCCCTCCCAGCTCCTTGTCCACCCCCAGCCTCCTTGCTGGCAGGGCACCACAAGAAGCTGCAAAGTCCTTGACTCAGTGTAAGCCCTGCTCAGCAACAACTCAACCTTCAGTGTGTTACCAGCATTATTCACAATCTRAATCAAAAACATGGCACTCTACCAGCTACTAGGAAGAAAATTAACTCTTATCCCAGCTGAAAGCAGGACAATGACCCATAAAAAAATTTAAAAGACAAATGTATTATGACTCTTCAAAGAATTTTCTCCCTAAACATTCTAGTATCTTTTCCTCTGTATTCAAATTATTTATTTTTGCTAGCATGATACATCCACATTAATCCCTCTCTGTTATGACAAATTTTACCTAAACACCTCTAGCACTTCACCCCTGTTCTTCCTTGGCTTATTGTCTGACCTATTTGATTTTTTAAGCTACATAATTACAGGTTTCACTCTCTTCTGAGACTTGTCCATGGGTCAGATATATTTATGGAGTTGTTTTTCATCAAAAATTGTGCAATAAGCAAAATATATAAATAAAGAAAAGGTGGAGAGAAAGAGAAACTAAAGTTTACAGGGATAGGAGAAAACTGAGAAGAATAGAGACAGCAGGAGAGGAGACAGAACTTGGAAGAGACTGACAGCAAGGAATCAGAGCTTGGGTTACTGCCTCCATGGTGGACAGCAAACACAAACCAGGCCTCCCTGGCTGATTACACTGAGCTAACAGCTGCTTCATATCCCTCAGCTGAAAGCAGCCAAAGCTCACAGACAAAAAATGAATTTCAGAGAAARAGCAGATTAGGAAGAAAGGGACATGGATAAAAGGAGCTAAACAGCACATATTCAAGAAAAAAAAAGGTAAAGGAAATTAAAAGCAAGAAGAAAATGTTTTTACYCCATCTGGGTTTTTTGGTTTTGGGATTTTTTTGAGGAATAGGAGTAAAAAGTGTATGAAAACTATATTTGATCATAAAAATGAGCATGGAAATGAGTAGGAGCTGAGAATCAGGCAAGTGGATAACAGGTGAGTATGAGAATCAACCATTGTTCAAAGATGCGCAGAGTTAGGCTGCTTTAGGAGGAATTTCAGAATGTTTTCAGTTAATACTAAATATAAGGAGTCCTGCAGTGTTCCCAAAGGATTCTAGCATTTTTAGGTCAATTTTGGTATGCAGCTGAAAAAATCTTAAGTGATGTAAAAATCAATATGAAAACTTACTTATAAAAGTATTGGTGTGTAAATAAACAGAGGTGAAATTACTTTAAAATTTAAATTATTTAAAACAACAAAAACTTTTTACCAGCATAAAATTGTACTTGTTTTTCCACATCAGTTTTGGAACTCAGAATTTTTTGGCTAAATAATTTCATTGTATGGGAAAAAAAAAAGAGGTTTCTACCAAGTGAAGGCTGGAAATGACCCTTGGTGTAGCAGCAGGATCACAACTACACCACAAYTGCTGGTTCCTCAGCTAACACCTACAAAGATGGGAAAATGGAGTTGCCATAAAGGGAAAAATCCCTTGGGTTCTATGACAAAAATACCTTCTCTTACAAATACACCCATCCTCTTACCACCCTCCTGTGCAAACAATTCATTCCAAAGCCACAACTCCTGGGTTTTTTTGTTGCTTATCTCAAGAGTATCTAAACTTTTAAACTCTTAATGACTTCAAGTTCATAGAGAAGGTCAGGATAGACCTCTTACTTAACAGAAAAAGGAAAACAAGGAAAACCAGAAAATTTGCTCAAAACCACTTAATTATACTTGGAAAAAGAACTATCAACTCCTCATTTTCATTCTGTGTTTTACATTGTCATCCTACTGCCTAAAACCAACTTCCTATGTCTACCTACTCTCATTTTAAATTGGCTTCAAAAACAAACAGACATAAATCAGATGTCTGGGGAAGGCAATKAAGTTTCCCAGGCTAAATGAACAATATTCATCACATGGAAAAGACACTTTATTAAAAAATAAAAGAAAAAAAAATTTTGGCTCTTGCAAAAAGGCCATTTTCTTTCCAGTTTAGGTTCATTTTCAGAACCAGATTACAAGCTTCCTTTTCAGAATTTCCCTTTTGCTTTTTTATTCAATTATGACTTGCCTAGCATCTCAGTCCAGGTGAGATATGTCAGTTATATTTCCACTTTCAAAGATTGTACTACATCCAGATAAAAAATTTAAATACTCTCATGTATTTAATATACAGTAATACTGGGTCCTGAAGAACAAGTTTAGGCTAAGTTAGAACAACACAGGATGAGATAGCAGGCTGAGCAGGACACAAGAGCAAAATGTATCCTTATGCTTTAAGYTATATTTAAGACCAATCTCAGGGCAGAGGCCACTCTGGGCAAAGAGTTGTAGCAGGAGTTAACATATGTTAAGACGGGATCTCACTTATTATTAGATACCAAGAAAAGCAAATATGCCTGAGAGCAGAGGTTTAGGCCACCTGGTAAACCCATGACAGGAACGTAGTTGAAATGAAGCTGAAATTTTCCTCATGAGCCCTGTACAACTTCACTTGTTGGACAAAAGGTATTCTTAAACAAAACAACAAAAAAACAGGGAGATGAAGGAGGAGAAGGTTATTTGTAGCAGACCCACATTAAATGTGACAAAAATCACATTCCCAGTTGTATACAAGTATTTATGACTACTCATACTGGACCTGTACCAAAGGCTCAAAATCYGACTTGAGCATTTTTCATGAATGCACCTTTCATTAGCACTTTTTGTTAACATWTCCATCATTACCAGATACAGATTTAACAAGGGGTGGTAGCCTGACACAGGTGTATTAGTCCCTCTGTCCCTTAATAATGACACAATAAGATATTTCCCAGACAAACCATGGCTTGAGATAGCCTCTACTATATCAGAGTTATGTCCAACTYGATTTACTCTTTTTATATTAAGCATTCCTAGGATTGGGTGCTTGTATTTATACCTCAGGAATATGGAGCTCCTTTAACTGGTCTGCAGTAATTTCACTCAGCTCTCGGAATGTCATGGTAAAATCAGCCTTTGTATCTTCCATAATCTAGTGAATAAAGACACTTCTATGAGTGCTTTTCAAGTGTGGGGTACCAGTTCAGATGTTTGCCAACAAAATTAGCAAAGTAAACTCACTTTTAAGAGGAAAGCAATCAAATAGTTATCATTCTCATCCTCCCCAAGAAGACCCAATTTTGTTTTGAATAGTTCTGTGAAACTGAAAATAGTAACAAAGTATGGGAGTTGTGAACATTATATATTTTATAGTATTGTGACTAGAAGGTTTCAGTTCTGAAAGCACATACCGACTGTGATACTGCTCACCATACCCCTCCAAAATCTGGGAAGCTCTGCAAAACAGAAGAAATGTCAAGTTCTAAGGAACTGAAATGCTGCTGCAGGTATAATCCTGCTGTACACTAAGCAACAAAAACTTCTGCCTGATATCTCAGAAACACTGATATTCTGAATCATCTGAATATCATATAAGAATCTTTATAAGAGGCTATTAAAATACTGCTTCATTACTTCAGGAGGATGCATGGTCCTCCTAAGTAAATTTCTTACAAAATAAGCTAGGCAAACTTAGAAAAAAAACTATGGGCAAAAGTCTTACCTTAGTGAAAGGAGAAAGGATCACACAACATCTAATAGCTCCCTATAGTCCTATTTTACTACTATTTTTGACCCAACAAAAACTTTTCTCCCCACCTTCCAATCTTATTCTGGCCAACAGCTAATCCAGAATCAATTCCCAGTTAAAAAAAARTAAAATATTTTAAAAGCAAATCCCTTTCCTTCCTAAGCATATGGTGATTACAGAGTCTCTCATCTCACTAGTTCCTTTAAGCATTATGATATTTTAAGGATTACTTACAGCTGCTTTTGCCTGGGATCCAATAAAGGTTTTAGAGCTTGTAACAGCTTGCTCAGATTAAACAGCCCAACACTTGCCTGATTTCCTATTTTATACCTCCTTTCATCATCAGATGTGTTTGGAACAAAATCTGTTTCAAACAAGACATTACTTTTCCATAACAGAGTAATTACAATAAAGAATCAATGTTAAAATATTGAAATACATTCATTTTTATATTTACACTTAAAACTACTTAGATATTTAAAATTACATCATGAGAATACTTATTTAAAGTGAATTAACTCAAGAACTACTATTTGCAAATCTAAGGAATACATCCTTCACAAACAAGTTCCCATGTGTCACAAGTGACATTTTCCTACCTGAAGATACAAGGTAAATTCAAATGGTTACAGAGAAAAATAAACACTTCTGCATTAAAAACAGTCTTTCACACTTAAACCCAGTATTTTTACTACATCTAGTGCTAGCATTTAGCACATAGATTAAGCAAACAAATGTCCAACTAGATTCAGGATTCAAGTATTTATGGAAAAGTCACACATATAGAAAACATGTATTTAACAGGTCACCAAAGAAAGATTTGTTCCAATAGGACAAGCAAGCTATGTATTCACATWGAAAATAGGCCTAATGTGTTCCAGTATGCAAATCCATTATCTGGGAGATAACAARTACCTGTCATGCAAGTTACAAGTATGTGGATTTTATATCCAGAAGTAAAATATCTTATGTACAGCAGCAATCTGYGAGGGGATCAGTGGGAGCCCCTCACTCAGATCAAACCAGATAAGCTGATCAATGCACGCAGCATCACCTGAGTCCTCAGCGGACACTGACAGCAAATGGAGCTTTAAGGAGGAGACTCCCAACTCATCTGTCAGGTCTGGTGAGTGGTTCCAATCTGAATTTTGACTCCAACACCTCTCATCTGGCTCTAGGGTGCACTGTCTGGCTGGGACAGAGCCAGTTCTCTTCACAGCAGCCTGTCTGGAGCTGTGTGTTGAMTTTGTGACCAAAGCAGTGCTGATAGCACAGCAATGCTCTACACATTGCTCAGCAGGGCTGGCCCAGCAWCAAGGGCTCAATTCTCATTCTGCAATCCCAGAAAATGAGGCTGGGGTGGGCCAGATAGGAGGGGATGCAGCTGGGACAGCTGAGCTCAGCTGACCARAGGGATATTCCACACTTACAACATCATGATCAGCAATAAAAATTGGGGGTAGTTTTTCAAAGGCAGCTGCTGCTTGGGAACTGACTTGGCATCAGTCTGGTGGTGACATATGGTGAGTGATTCTCTCTGTATCACTTGCTGCTCACTCCTGCCATTTTTTTCCCCTTGACTTATACAAATGTCATTATCTTGACCCATAGGCTTTTTCTTAGCTTTCATAAATCCTTCATAAATCTTAGATTTCATAAATCCTTGCTTTTCGAATTGTCTCCCTCAGCCCAAAGCAGGGAGGAGTGAACCAGTGGCTTGTGGATCCTTAATTGCCAGATGGGTTCAACCCACCCATAAATAAAGATCTAAAAGCAAAAAAATCCCCATTTTGTTCAATACAATAGAAACAATATGACATTTATTCTCATGACTTTTCCTTAATTTGAGGCTGCAGGCATGAAAACACATAGCAAGATAACCACTGCTGATTCTGAAGTTTATTCAGTTGCAAACTGTAAACAATATTCTAAGAATACACATTTCTGTACACACTGAACCTATCTATCCATCCCAGACTGAGTTAAGACTTTCAAAAAAAAGGTTACCATGACTGTGTAGGTTTGATTTCTTCTCTTCCAACATATAATTAGCTGCTGTGAATAGAGCTTTCATGCATGCAAAGTTACTGCATTCCACTTCTGCTTTTGGCTGTTTCCAGCAATACACAATTTTTAGTTTTCTAGGCTTCTGTTGTAGTATCTGTTGAATTGATGGTGTTCAAGTGGAAACACTCTCATGGAAATGGGCTTAATAGTAATATTTATAATCATTAACAAGACTTTTAGTCCTTGAATGCAACCTATATAGTGTGTCATAAAACTGGTCACTAATGCAATTTTTTTTTCCTAAAGCTCTTCAAACAGGACACATGTTTTTTCTAATAATGAAAGRAGTTTTCATGCTATGGAAACTTTATAATTTAATATACAAAGAYTATTTTAAGTAAAGAAAAAAATAAATCGCTACACTCACTTGGGTCATAGGAGTCCATAAATCCAAATGGACCATAATCTATTGTTATGGACAATAAACTGAAGTTATCTGTATTGCACACTCCTACAGTTAAACAGAAAGGAGAAACAAAAGTTAAAATTCCACCTGAACCCCAGGCTCTAGGCAATCTGCTGTGAAACAGGTGCACTGAATTTAGAGAGCTCTCAGGAATCAGACTCTGGAGAATGTTCCTATCGCTGTGCCCCCAGCCCACGCCCCACAGCACACTCAGGCTGCTGCTCCTGCTGCTGTTTTGGGGTAAATCCCACAAATCTGTGGCAGAGCCAGACAGCTTCGTGTCCTGAGCACTATAACAGGCCAGGGCTGGATGTGGAAGGATCAAATTCAGAGCAGTTAAACTCTTACACATGGCATCAGTAGCCTGTCTTTRTACCCTGCACTGCTGCAACAGCTGYRAGAATTCTTGCTCCCCTATTCTCATCCTGTCAGAGCTGTGCTCTGAGAGATCAGACAGCATAACTCTGTCACAAAGCCCCTTGTATGACAGATAAAGCTGTAGGTGAAGACATCAGCAGAACAAAACACCAAGGTGACAAATAAAAGCGATTTTTAAGTCCATTACTGTAAAGTGTCCCTCCCCTAAAGCCAATGCCATCTGGCACCTTACCATGTGCAAACCCCACAGACATCCACAAGGAAATGAGATTTGCAGTCTCTGACACGACCATAGAGAAAAATTCCTGAAATCAAATACATCTTTTACTTCAAGTCCTCTGTATCAAAAACATTGAAATACATAAGCATTTTATTAACTTCAGAAATATGTAATACATTCTATTTTTCAAATTTAAGCATCTGTCTGTCAGGACTTGTTATTCTCATTCCAAATTATGTGAGTGCATAATAACCTTATGCAGCAAAGACTATAGTTAAATAAGCAGACACAGATGCCCTTAAAGAAATTAAGAACTAAAGTTAAAAAAAACCAAACCAAAACACACTACTTATACTAGGCAGTGTACCAGAATATACCATATATACTACATTTACAYTAGCAAAAGCACACTTCATCACAACATGACTGATCACTGATAACCTGTTTGGAAGAGAAMAAAATACAACAGAAAATGGAAGCTTCACAATAAACATTTCCAAAATGGAAACTGATAAAAAATGTTCACATTTGACTTTGAGAAAACAAAAAAAAATCAAGAAGTACATTTTTACTGCAGAGAATTAACAAACTTTTGCTAATAAAACCTGGAAGCTCACTTCAAATTTTAAAATCTTGTAAAACTTGAAATTGTGAAGATCTTCCTGTAATTTTTGTTCACATGCTTGTGRAAAATAAAAATGACTCAAAAAAGACTTACCAGGTACCTATTTGAATCATTCATAGCTATTGATGGAAAATGTTCCTGGATAATAAACTCTAGCAATCTTCTGTAACAACAGAAACAGATTTCTTTAAACAAAACTGGTACTTTGGAACTGATCATTAAAAATTTTTGTTTTCAAACAGCAAAATGCTGATCTACTGCTTGCCACAAATAGATATTAAAAAACTCAGTCTATTTAGACTTAGTCTATTTATTAGATTAAGCTCTTCCAAAATGCTTAGAGATAAAACCTAAGGTTGTAGTYATAAATATGACTGGAGACTGCCACACAGAGTTAAAATTATCCTCACATCAAATCTCCAGAGCACACCAGGGCATGGTTCTGCATGCAGCAATATCCATTGTTTAGAAAATAAAGGAGTTTGCATTTCCAAAACAATAGTATAAGATTACAAGGAATAACCATTCTACATCAGAATTCTCACWAAGAAAATGTTCTGACTGAATTCTCATGGAGTAGGGTTACTTCCACAGTAACTGGCCATTCTTAAAACAGTTCTCCACATTCCTACRAGACAGGCTTAGTGAAATGGGATATATGCATTGAAATTTGCAGATTTTGTCACAGAAAACTGAGAAATGTAGGAACTTACAAATCTTTCAACTTACAAATCTTTCCAAAACAACTCCTCCCTAGTGCTTAGTTACCAGAAGTACTTAGGTATAAAACTTTCCTCATTTTGTAAGATCCAGGCTTTTAGAACATCTCAAGGGTTTTACTCTTGTGGGGTAAGATCTTTGGAATGCCTGTATAAAAWTAGCAGGTTACATTTCTAAATTATGTAGTCTCACTTGCTAAATAATTGATGTCTAAATTCCAACTGTATACATGAATTCTAATGTAATTTGATGCTTGAGAAAACTATTTCAGTTCCTGTGAAGATTCAGTTCAAACCTTAGTAAGTCCAGTTCCCCAGAGTGAGCTAAGATTTCCAAGGATCCTATACGAAACCATGACTTGGCAAGTCGTAGCACTATTGCACCTTAAATATAAAGACAAATGTGTTTAAATGTAAACAGAGCATCAGCAAAATAAAACAGTTCCATAGAAAAAGCCACCACGTGTTGTTTCTATAGACACAGAGTTTGTATATACACAGTTCAAATGGTATTTTTGTAAGTAGGCCTAACACATAACAGATGAATATGTACAACATTATTTTACTACACATGCATTTTAATGAAAAAGTTTGATTTGCTATACCAGCAAGCACAGGCAAAATTCTGTTATTGTATTAATACTAGAATTACTCCAGAAATGCCAGCCTCAAAGAAAGAACACAAACAGATTTTTCCCCATGCTGTGCCATCTCTCTCTTTTTCAGAGCAGGTGTAGATGATGTAGCAATGATATGGCCACAACAGCATTCTACCCATCCTGGTATTGTTATCAAAGCAATGGAAAACTTCCCTAGATTTCAATATCATTTTTGTAATGGGAAATGAAAATCAAAACTATATTCTTTCAATATGTATGCCACAAACATAGAAGACCAGTTCAGAGGGCTTCATTTCTTCAACCAAGATATGTTTCAGATTGATTTTCTCAGGAGAGGTTCTATATCTTAATACACTACATTAAGCTAATTTATTACTTTTTATTACACATTTTTTCATGGAGAATTAAGTTACAATGCTCTAACATTTAAAAATATGTTCATTACCTCTTTCTTTCTTAATATTTCCATTGTAAAACTGGTCTCTCCATACATCATCATCACTTACAACTAAGCTGTAGCAAACAAGAAATGAATGTTAAAAGTTATCTCAGCAAAAGTAATTCATATTGAAGATCAAAKTGATATTTTATATAAATTCATATATAAAGAAGAAAGATTGTTTTGGTGGCATAGCTTTGTATTTACAAATGACACAGGCAAAAAAGATGCTGAGCTTAACAAGACTTTTCTTGGGGAGATGTCTGCTCTAAAAAAGAGYAGTGCATTCACTTGGAACCTCAGTGACAGATTAGTATGATTGTAACATTACCTAAGTCCMAATTTCCCTGGGGACAACATGGAAATTTTGAGGAGAGAGAAATTAGAAACCAAATTCTTGCATCAGATGGAGGTTGCCCTTTACATGAGCCAAAATTATGTCAGAAACTTCAGGGACAAGTCTGTGATTCTTAGTAATCAATCACTGCTACTGGTACTTGGATTTTAAAAACCAATCTCTTCCTTTCATTTGCCCTAAAATTCTGCACATCCTATAAATTCTCATGTTTATCCAAATATTGAGATTTGTGAGAGTTCAGTACAACATGCTTTAAGATATTTCACAACTTGCATTAATTTGTTTAAACAAAATATGTAATTTCCTTGTATTTTCTGTCCTGTCAGGAAAAATCAATCCTCACAAACTCACAATCCTCACACAGAAGGGCATCACATTCCTCTAAGGCTAACAAGTAGGAAGTTTTCTCTCCAAAAAGCTGACAATCCAGCTTGGTGCCATCTTCTGAAAGAGATTTTATCCCCTCAATAGGCACAGAAGACTCCTTGTTCAAGACTCTAGCTGGACAATAATTTAGCTCACTTTGTATAATTCTTTGTATAATTCATCTCTATCTTTGCTTGTTAACTGGAAAATATTCTACTGAGGCGAGACAYGGACCTATTGGAGTGGGTCCTGAAATGACCAGAGCTGGAGCAGCTCTCCTGTGAGGACAGACTGAGAGCTGGGGCTGTTTKTAGGAGTAAGGGGAGATCTTACAGCCCCTTCAGTCCCCAAAGAGGCTACAAGAGCAGGCCAGGCACCCTTTACCAGGGCCTCTAGCAACAGGACAAGGAGGAACGGCTGTAATCTGAAAGAGGGCAGGTTCAGATCAGATACTAAGAAGTTTTTTACTCTGAGGGTGGTGAGACACTGAACAGGTTGCCCCAGAAAGGCAGTAGATGCACCATCCATGGAAATATTCAAGGTCAGGATGGAGGGGGCTTTGAGCAACCTGATCCAGATAAGATGTCCCTGCTCTTTGAGGGAGAATTGGACTAGACCAGTAAAAGTCTCTTCAAACCCAAATTATGATTCCATGATTCAAAATATACTTGGGTGGCATGCTATTTGATATTTAATGCAGTTATTTATATCTGCTATTAGGTAGTCRAAGACAGCAGAGGAGACAGAACCAAACTTTTCTTCGAGGTACACAGTAAAGAACAAGAGACAAACCTATTATTCCATTCATAAATATGACTGAAGACAGCCACAGYGTTAATTCCCAGGAGTTCATTTTTGGAAGTACACTAGATTCTGGTTTTACATACTTGAGCATTAAAATTTTAGAAAGAATTCAGTTGAACCAAAAATGTGGAAAATCCACATAAACATAAATATGTACAAAAAGGTCATGAAAAGAAATAGCATGAAGTCTTACCTAGTGCATTTGCTTGCAACAGTAACCGTGGGTTTGAAACTAAATTATTGTTACTGTATTCAGTGTTTTTGAAGATACCTAGTAGCTATTCAAACTGAATGTTCTGTTAACTGCAAAGAACAGGCAGTGAATTATTTCAGGAGGGGAACRATATACAGAAATCAATCTGCTCCTTTTATTGGAGCTGTACTGATACAAGTAGAATTAGGTTTTGTTTTGGTTTTTTTTAATATTCATTTGAAACCAATTGGTATGGCTGTAGGATTAAGTACAAAAAGCTCTGATGTAAATGAGATGGAAGAAGAAAATCTTAATCCTTCAAGAGAAAACAAAAAAAATAGAAACAGAGAAGAAACCTCAGACCCCTACAAAATCTGTGTGCAGCTGAGCACTAGGGGACAGAAGGCATGAAAGTCGTGCTACTAAACTTTACTGTTTTGAACAGACCTCTGCCAGAAAGGTTGTTTCCTTTTTACTGTGTAACTCTTAGCAGGCTCTGCAAAATTCCTACAGAATACCAGCACTTCTACTGCAGATAAAAAAATCCATGGGGGCATCAACATTTAGTACGGACGTGCAACACTTGAGAGCTGGCCAGGTCGCTGAGCAGCCACACAGACACACATTCCCATTAGAAAAGTAGCCCTCCAATGGTCCCTGCAGTTGGTAAGTACCACAAGGCAGCAGCAGAACACCTGTAGACTCACCCATAGGAAACAGAGCACTGAAGTTGCTCCCGCACCAAAGAAGCTGGAACAGCACTCACAGAAGGATGGATGGATGGATGGATGGATGGATGGATGGATGGATGGATGGATGGATGGATGGATGGATGGATGGATGGATATCCCGCCCTACCTGGCTCTCACTTAAGGGCTTGACTTTACACTCCCAGTGCTCTGCCGGCTGTTCTGCACGAACATCAAGCCCCATGCAAGTAAAGCCACTCAGAAAACTGAGCCAATGCATATTGGCTCACTCTTTTGACTTAATGCATAACACTGCTCACTGGTAGTCTCAGTATGTGACTAAAATGGTACTGTATGAATGTTCTGTATCTGGCAGTATAGTCATAAACTGGAGCACCCCATTGGGAATACAGTACTTAAAATTAATAGAGCAAACCAACCTGCTGGGTGCTCTGGGATAAGCCATAAGGTTTTTCCTCCCACTTCTGCCAAGACTTGACAAGACCTCTGTTAAGTGCATCCCACCAGCCCCAGTACAAGAGCTCCCCATCGGGAAGAATATGGCTGTCAGCTGGGGTTTTTCCAAATTAAGTCTTGCAAACAGTCTGCAGAGCTTGTACAACAGTTAAGAGAGCCAGACATTTAACCAATCTGCCAGCAGAGAGCTAAAGCACACTGTGTGCTCAGTARAATTCATGCACAGTAAAGGGGTAATTTCTTACTGGTTTTGCACTGAACAATTTGTTGAGACGACAGCAAAGAGAGGCTCTAACCTGCCAAACAATTTCCTGCTGATATTCAGACAGATTTAAAGTTCTGCATTAACAACCAACAGCAAAGAGTCTCAAGATGAAGTCAGTGAATAAACCATCATAAATGTCATTTACAAACACTGCACTTCAACAGAGCAAATGAGTTAGAACTAATGCTAAAGAGATTTGCAGACACTTTGCAAATACAGACACCTAGCCATGTAGCAGCTCAGCACAGGTCTTTTCTGCAGAACATTTGCTTTCTTTAAAGCCTGAAACACTGCAGTACAGACTTCAGACTACTTGGAACACAAAATGAACTTGGTATTTTAAACACGATCATCTGAAAATATTCAGTTACTTAATTCTGAGAAAATCATCCAAATGAATGAATGTATTAGTCTCCTTTGGTTCACACAGAATTAGTTTTAAAATTTTTTTTACGAACTCTCTCTCTGCTGAAGGGGTATTTGCATAAATAAAGAATTGAGAGTAATTGCCTACATTCAGTTCTACCTCCAATATTAATATTTGYTCATATGACTGACAATTCTCCCCAGCAATCTTAAAAATGACAGTACAATAATAGCCCCTTTCCACATTTTCCTAGTTGGCTAGATTCTAGAATTTGAATTGAATTTACAGAAATGAGTCGTTACTACACTGAAGTTAAGTTGTATTTCTAGAATCCAGCAAACTATGTGATGCAATTAATTGCTGGAGTTTATTATTTTTGGAAAGTTTTATCCAAAAATSTGTGGAGAATATATTTTGTTTTGACTGTGTACATATGAAGAGATCTTTCATCTTGGAAACTAACTGCCCTGCTTTATTGATGTTCAGTGTAACTCAGTCACAAAATTACCTGTAAATTAGTATACTCTGAAYAAAGGAAAGAAAAATACCTAGCAGCTCTGCTTGTAGGAATTCCAAGATGGTGCATGGCCTCACTACATAAAAACTCTCGGACAGAAGAGCGAAGCACAGCTCTTCCATCACCATTCCTACAGAGAACAGARAAATAAGGAATATGTCATAAAATCAAAGTAAATTTCAAAAAGGAAACATTCAGTTTTAGAGTACACAGAGTAACTGCAACTTACCTGGAGTATGGGGTTTTTCCTGAGCCTTTTAACTGCAGTTCCCAYTTCTCACCATGCCTGCAAAAATACCATTGGCATTTCTAACAACAGACCACAGGTTAACCATGAATCAGCTAGACTGAACACAGAGTGCAATCAGACATAAAAAAAGTCACACCTGTTTGTATATACTCCGATCAAGTGGGCTCTTCCATCCCCCAGCTGACCTGCCCAGCTACCAAACTGACAAAAATTAAAATCAAGTTATTGTCCTCTATCATTTAAAGAAGTTATACTTGAAACAATACATATTATATCTAGGTCCTCACAAAAGACACATTTGCTCACAATAAAATGTTGAACCCTAAAGCTGTACCTCCATACTCACTCCAAAAATGAATCAGAAAACCACAGTAACACCASTAATCCTCTTTTCTTTTTTTTACCCTCCAGCTACAACGTACAGCTACAGACCTGTCTTTTTTGTATAACGAGCCTTTAAACCCACATGGCTTGTTTTGGTTTTTTTAATTGGAAATTACAAATCAAATTCTAGCATTCTTCTCTATGAATAATCATAGCCATTTCAATGAAACTTGAACCTTAGTAACCATGGTGTTGCAGTGAGGCTCTGTCCTTCTTTACTCCTCTAAGCTATTAGTATTAGATACTAATAGTTGGCCAGACTRCTGGGGTGCTAAGCAGACCCAGCAGCTAATGAAAGTTAAAAAGATAATTTGCTTCAGGCATAAACAAAAGCAGAGCAAGTAAACAGGGTACTGTGGAAGGATRTTATAGTTCTTTTCCACCTGCAGCCCGTTATGAAGAACAAGTCTGCAATCAAACTGTTACTAAGCGTTCATGTACTCACAGACATCCACTCCTGTACTCACAGGTATTATYCAGGTGTAATTCACAAGGAAAGACCTACACAATTCCACCTGGAAGAACAAGTGCCATACTTACCTGGTGACCTCCATACCTATGGGCCAGTGGAACAGACCCAAATATCACTTTCCCACCACTGACGAACTCCAGAAAATCGGATGATTCTTTGACAGATATATCAAGATCCAAAATATTTTCAAGAACATCCTGGAGAAAAAAAATAATACTTGAATATGATCAAATTGTCAGTGGTAATGAACAAGTTTTCTCCATAGATTTCACCATTAAAAGACATCTCACAATATGTTTTAAATGCTCTGTTTAAACTATTTATTGAGAAGATGTTTCACGATAAATAGCATATAAATAGAACATGTATTAATAATTTCTACTAATTAGAGAGGAATAAAAAAACAATAGCCAACCTTTGAAACAGCTACAAGACGAACTCTAGATTTAAAAGGTGTAGGATAGACAACTGAAAAAATGCAATTTCTCACATTACGGACATAATTTTCTTGGATCACATCAACTGGAAATGGATCTGTAAACATGAAACAGGCAATAAATGCCATATAAAAACAATTAACCGTACTATTCTTAATATGTTTCCTCTTAAATTCAGCCAAAATGCTTTACAAACAATTAAAACTTGTAATATTACAACTTTACCAATGCATATTGAGCCTTCATGAAAAGCAAGCCCAAATAAATTTAGGATTTTATTGTTTGGAATTTCTGAAAAGGACTGAGTTAAAGAATCTATCAGGACATTCTAGTTTTAAGATCTAAATCATATCTAAGAATAGACTGAATGGACTGTGACTGGAACAGTCTTAGGGTAGTTTGGTGTTGCACTCAATTACAGACACCCTAAATGATATCTGCAGGAGACAGAGAAGTTCAGCTTTCCTCACAGCTGAATAATGCAGTGCAACAAATGTAAGTCACTGTGCACCAGTAACTGCTGTGTACCTTCCATATGCAGCAATGATCACCACACAACCCAAGAAAACAGATGAATCTTTACTGAGTAATGTAAACAGTGAATGAACGGGTGAGAAGATGTAGCTCTTGCTGTAGCATGCATGTGTACTCAGAAGTTGTGCTTCATTCCTCCTTCAGACCTACTCTGTGCCCTTTTCCATGGTAACAGAGCACAAATATTTTTTTAAACCAGTGTGGTTTACCATCTTTATGGACTTTTGCTTGCAACAATCTTACAAATCCACATTAATTATAAAATCTCAGTACGTCATAGACACTGTTTTGTAAAAATTTTAAGTTAGCTAACATCTTCGGAGCCTTGCTGCTAGCTGTGTTTCTCACTACCTCTAATGACAGATCCTGTTATAGCCAGCTGCCACAAGATTAATCACTGACGATTATTTCTTAATGCTCACAAGTAATTGTATCACCTGATGAAATTAGTTCTGTAATATCAATTAGCTCTATGATTACAAGCAGTTTTGTATACCCGAGAGCTAGAATGCTTTGTGTACTTCCAGAGATGTGTCAAGTTATCAACTCTGCACTAACACATAACTGGGACTCGAGGGGGTGGGGGGAAGCTCCTTATGACCAATCTAGTTTTAACTTTAAAACTATATTTGACTGTGTGTATCAGGTCTTAGTTACTGCTTCAGGAGCTGCTACAACTCAACAAGCAAAATCACCGAGCATGGCAGGAGTACAGAGCCCGGGACCGGGCAGGGCAGGAGTACAGAGCCACAGGACCGAGCAGGACGGGAGTGCAGAGCCCCGGGACCGGGCAGGACGGGAGTGCAGAGCCCCGGGACCGGGCAGGACGGGAGTGCAGAGCCCCGGGACCGGGCAGGCCGTACCTAGGAGGCTGTCGGAGGACAGGGCCCAGGCGCAGAGCTCCGCCGCCCGGCGCCGCGGGCACTGACCCGGCTCGGGGCGGGAGGCGTTCGGGGCCGGGCAGAGCCCGCGGGAGCCGCACAGCGCGGCCGCACAGCCCCAGGCCAGGCAGGCGGGCAGCCAGGGCCGCCACCACATGTCCCCAGACCTCGCCTTGCAGAGCCACTCACAAACCCAGCCTGAGGTCTCCCGCCCTCAAAGAGGGCGTTGGGCGGCCCACCCGGCACCGGGCCGGAGGGCGGTGGCGGCGCGGGGCTTCCGCGTCCGGGTCGCGGCGGTGCCGGGAGGCGGTGCCGGCGCGGCGGGGCTGGGGGACACCATGGCCTTGCGGTGGTGGTGGCGGAGCGGCGCCTGGTGCCGCCGGGCGCCGCCGCTGGGCTCCGTGCCGAGCCCCGGCCCCCGCGTCCCGCCGGCCCCCAGCGCGGCGGTGAGTGCGGCGGCGCTGGGCGGGCGCGGAATGAATGGGGCGGGGGGCGCCGGGCCGGGCGGGCACCCGCGGCCGCCGCTCCTTCGGCGTTCCGCAGCCTCCTCCCGGGAAGCGCCACGGCCCGGGGGCTGTTCTCTGCCGGGGGCTCCTTGCTGGGGGCAGGAGCGCGCTCGGTGCAAGGTTAAATTCCGGATTAGGGGTTTTCAACGCTGGTCAGTGTGTGAGCCTCTCGGAGCCGGCCCTTGCTGGGAGCAGGGGAACTGGTTCTCATTATGTGAGATTTTGAAGGCGTTTGTGTGTGTTAGCGTTGTGAGCGGTAATGGGGGCAGTTCGCTCACTGCCTTGGTTTGGAGCTTCTTCACAAGGCCAGGCTGCTGTTGTGAGCCTCGCGGAGGTGCTCTGGCTGTCCTGACCCGGGGCAGGGACAGTGCTCTGGCGAACGCGTCCAGCATCCCGCAGCAGCCGCTGTTCCAGGGTCAAGCGGCAGTGTGAGGGAGGGAGTCTGTGTGCCCGCGCTGAAGGATCAGCTATTTTTAGCAACAGAACGCGGTGAGAGGTCCGAGAGAGCGACTTGGGAATGCCTCAGCCCCAGGGCCGGGTGCTGAAGTCAGACAGCAGTGGGTTGCAGATCTGTGATAAGTTTGAGCTCCTCGCGCTGTCTCCTTGCATGGCCTTGTGTAAGCACGGAGGATGAAGGAGTGCCCTTGAACCATTACAGGGCTTTTATTTGTCTCCCACTGTCCAAGGAGAGAGAGGCTTTTCTTTAGTCCACGTCTGAAGAGACGCTGAGGCACGAGGAGCAGATCTCCTTGAGCCCTGTTTCTGTGTGAGTTTTTCCAGAGGCAGTTGGGTGAACACGTGGATTGCAGTGATTTTAGTTTGGCTCAGCCCAGCATTGGGCAGGGCTCGGTACTTCCTGGCAGCATTCCCAGGAGCAGAGTAAAAGCTGTACTTCCTTCCTCAGCCTGTATCTGCTGGAGTCGTGTACCTGGGACTGTGCCTTCCTTCCCCCGTGCTCCTGGGCTCTGCCTGCAGGGAGGGATCCTTGCAAAGATTGCCAGAATTGGAAGTCAGGTTCTGGACATTTAGCAGGGAAGATGGGCAGGTGTAAATTATATACAGCAGGCAAAATTGAAATTGCTTTGGGGGAAACAAGGACGTGATTTTCTGTTAGTGTACTGAAACCGCTCGTCCTTTTCTCTGTGCTTTGACTGGTGCCAGGCAGGGAATGTTTGAAAATTGCACCTTGCTCAAGTGCAAAAGCAAGGTTTTATTGGAGCAGCTTTGGTAATTTAAGTGATAAGCCTCCTGGGCTGGGCCTGTGAGGGGAGAAAGTCCAAGGCTGTGGAGCAGAAGAGTCAGTTCAGTGTGCCTGGTGAGGTGTGCACTCGTGTCTCACTTGGTGTGGAAGGGGTTGTGAGACTCCCTTTGCTGCTGGGTTGTTAAAATGGAGAAATAGAGCAATGGTGATGAGTACATTTTTTTTGTAGTATTTTCTGGCAGTTTAAAGTTCTGATAAACTATCCCTGGTTTTATTTTATACAGATGTGTCACATTACCCAAAGAAGTTCAACTTTCTCATTTCCAAAAATATGTAGTATATTTTGGCGGTAAGTTGGAGATTCACATTGTTGTGTAGTGGGACATAGTTATTGGGTGAACTGGGTAGTTACACCTCTGAGCTGTGAACTTTGATAATAAGGTTATTTACTCCAGTGTAGACTGCTGCTGTAGTGCTGAGTGTGAATCTCAGTCGTCTATCCTGGACAGTAACGGGCAAAGCAAGAATGTTGCAAGAAAATACATACGGTTCACTTTGGTATARGAAACATTAGAAGAAGAAGAAGAAGCTTCAAACCCAGGAAAAAAACAAACAAATCTCCTAAGCTAAATGCATCTTAATGCGTCCAGGTGGAGCTTTCTCCCTTTTCTGATGAACTTTCCATCACACTTCCTGGAAGTATTGATTTACTTTATTATGTAGCTGGGTATACAAAGGAAAAAATATCAAATCTAAGTCAGGAATGTTTTCTCAGGAGTTTACCTGAGAGGGAAGAAAGTATCAGAATAGTTGGGTTTCCAGAAGGGAGGGCTCTATCTCCAAATGTAGGCTACACTATCCATAGTGTATTCAAAAGGAATAGAGGGAGAGCAAGGTGGTGTTCTGGGTCTCAGATCCGGGGTCTGTTAAGGACAGAGTGTGTGTGTGTGTTTGCCAGATGCGCTTTGCCAGGTCCCAAAGGTTTATGATCATCAATACACAGCTTTTCTGTCCTTGCACCTTACTGTCTGTCTGAAAAAAAGTGTTTGATGTCTTCATATATTTTAGCCATTTGATTAAATGGGGTGTGAGGGGAGAGGGAGAGCAAGAARTCCTTTCAGATGTTTCTGTATGGAGAATCAGGGGAACTTGACTTCTAACAAGACTACTCTTGAAAAACACTGTCCCCAGGTTTCATCATACAAGTACATCCCACTGGTGCAGCTGCAGTAAGACAATTAGTGATGAAAAATACCAAGACCCTTTTCAGCTTGGCAGAAAAGACTTGAAGAATCTCTATGAAGATATTAAAAAGGTAAGGGATTTTGGTGACTATGCTKGGATGTCATGATGACTGTTTTTAATAGCAGCCATCAGTTTGGRTATTTATTGAAATATATTTATTTATGGATATTTATTGAAGTCATGTTATTTATGTTTRTGAACTGCTGTCTGAAACTTAAACTGAAGGGAAATGGAGCATTTCTCATATTTTATAGAWCCAGAATGCAATTTTTTCTTCTGATTTGCAGTGCTGAAATTCATCATTTACGTTTCAGATTACTCAAGCAAGCAATAACCTTATACATGCATACTGTTTTACTTAAACTAAACAGACTGACTTTGTGACTTCCATGCTGAAATGGTCTTGTCCTTTTTATAGGAATTGCTGGTCTCTGCAGCAGAACTTAAGGAAATGTGTGATTATTACTTTGATGGGAAGGGAAAGGCTTTTCGACCAATGATTGTAGTGCTAATGGCTCGGGCTTGCAACATTCACCATAATAATTCCAAGTGAGTTGATCGCTTTCAGATACACACATCATGCTTGAAAGTTATCATTCTTGTGTTTCTGAAAAATACTTGATGAAAATAAAATGCTCCTCAGTAAAATCTGAATGTAAGTTCTGTCTTGAAGCTGTGTTTTTGTAGTTGTCAGTGCAAAAGGAGCTGCTGGGTTTATTACATATTTCCATGTGTTAAATCGTGGACTATAATGCACTTGTAAGCAGGGTGGATAAATAATGTTGCTGAATTACTGTATTTGTAAGGCTTTCTACCTTCTTGCATAAATGCTTTATTAGAACCTTTAATACTCTTYGAAACTATGTAAACTTCATTAAGTATTTTCATTTGTAACCACTCCTGTTCCTATTAAACTCTGGTCACAGGTAAGAAGTTTGCTGTGATAAGTTTGCTGTAGGATTTTTTTAGTAATTATGCAGAAAAGCTATTAAAGAGTGGTATGATTATATTTAAAGCTGTGAGATTTTGAAAACAGTAAGAGTTTTTTTTTTCCCACCCTCTAGTAGCAAGTTYCTACACTTTATGTAAGATTCTAAGCTAATTAGTCTGGTGTAATCCTTATGATCTCCAAGTTACTTGAAAGCAGTTTTAACTGAGCAGAAGATCATGCTTGGCCTGTATTCTCTATCACTTCTGAGTCTGGCTCGTTGCAAATGCTTCACTCCACACGTTCCTGTCAACTGCTATGTTTGCATTTTGAGGAAAGATGTTGGCTGGAGTGTTCTCCAGTTGCCTTCCAGCTATGCTTCCAGTCTTGCCTTGTATAGAATTTCAAGTAGATAATCTTTGGTCCCTTTCCAGAAGTGTTTCTAGACTAATTTGTCAGTCTTAAGGGATTTCTCTGAGCTCTTGCACTGTTTTCTCTTTGTAGGACTAGTTTAATGCCTTGTTGGACTTGATTACTACCTCAGAGCATGGCATGTATTTTGCTGCATGGATAACACCTCCCCCTGTAGCCCCTTCTATGTGAATATAATTATGAAGGAGAAGGCAAAACTGAGCTGGCAGCGTCCTTTCCTCTGTGTGCCAGTTCCTCTTGTTTTAGGAAAAATCATCCAGGATTAATGAACTTTGCTTCAGCCAGATTCTGTTGTCAGTTCAGGACAGCTTCGTGTCATGAACTCTGAGATAGCAAAAGGAGCAATATTGGTTGTGCAAATCCTCAGGGATACCTTTTGCCACAGACTGTCTTAATATATTYATGAGTGACCTTGACATGAAAAAACCAGGAGTGTGAGGAGGGCACTTTTTGATGGCAGAGTCATTCTTGATGATCATCCCTCKGTGGTGAAATGTGAGGAAGCACAGCAAACCAAAACTTTCTGCTTGAGCTTGTAGRGTCTTAGGTGTCCCATTAGGGCATAACCCCAGTGTGGTTTGCAACCACCTTTGTTCTGAAGAGCCTCAGAGATGTCCTAGCATGCATCAGCCATCCAGGTCAGCTACAGGAGTGTRTATCACACCTCCTGAAATCATCAGCGTGCCTGATCCCTGTGCTCAAAATTAGTTAAGTCCAGCWGGCTTCAGAGGTGGATTGCAAGGATAATCGTGAAGATTGAGGAGTTGTGGTCTACAAATTTATCAGGAACAGAGTGAAAGAGCTACTTAAGACAAAGCATTATGTTTCTAAGAGAATGGAAATACAGGAGGAGACTTTTAACAACAGGGACAGTGAGTTTTTGGAGCATCTTTGGAATCAAAATAATGGTAAAAATAGTTTTATCTCATTCTAGTATGTAGCATGAAAAGCTTATGAACGAAATAATGTATGCAGTACTGGGAAGGCTGGAACTGTCATACAGTGTGGGAGTAGAGCAGTGAATCAAAGAGAGGTAGCAGTAGAAAGACTGAAATTGCCTGTATGCTYAAAGCATATTTACTGTCTTTTGACATATGTATATGCTCATGGACATATTCTTGTCCACAWGTTATGCTGTCTCAAAACTGTCAGGACCAGTTTTGAGACCTGCCTTATGCCAGCAAGAAAGTGCCACATATACCAAGGGCAAGTATTTGCTTTGCAGCCAGCCCTCAGCATAAGTCCTCTGATTTCTAGATGCCTGTGTCATTTGGCAGTGTTTGTACATCTGTTGTGGTTCTAACCAGCACCTCCAAAATATGTTCATTGTTTCAAAGGCCTCCTCAATAATCTGAACRTTCCTAGTACAAACCAGGCTGAGTCACCATCTTTGTCATGTTGCTTTTAGAATGGATTTCTGAGTGGCAAGAACAAAAGTGTTTCAGCAAAGGAATGGAGTGAAATCTCGGGATATTTACCTTCCTGTTCTGTGCCCTGTGCCAATTTTTCCAAGCTTGTAATTGTAATTAAGTATCCCTTATGTTGATACAAGTCTTCACTGTACTGCTTGTAGGTTGGYGCATGGTGACCAATGCTTTTGAGGGTTGGCAAGGCCATGTGAAAGGAATTTACATTTGTACTGTGGATACCCAGTTCCTGTGACCTGATAAAGTTTTATGGGCGTTTTCTTCTCTTTTGCTTTTAAGCTGCTTGAAGCTGGCTGTCTTACACCTGCTCTGGATRTACATATACTTTTGTTCACATTGATACTATGATTGTTTGATTATTGTTCTTTCTTAAAGCARCATTGTCTCCAGGTGGCAAATTGTTCTTCCAACTTTTTTATGTTTGTGAGGAAAATTGTGCATGTAGAGAAGTAATACTTCATGTTTTTAACTCTGCTACTCTTCTACAAACCTGGGGGGAAAAATACCTGCCTTACATTCTGCTTCTCCCAGTGTTTTTTTAAGATGTTTTTCCACTTTCAGTTTGTCATTTCCCTTGAAGCATTTTGTCATTCTTTTCCTCAGTTAATACTGATTCTTCTCCCAGGCTTGTTATTCTTTGTTGAGGCTTTGGTTCCCACATGTGAAGAGACTGACCACAGTACCTTTAGGTTTGTGGGTGAGCCAATATCCTKTACTGTTCATCCCCAGCAATTTTTTTTACTTTTGCCTCTAGGGGTTGTATTGCTGAGGTTCAGTTTCTGCTTCATCTTGCTGTCATTCTCAACTGTAATATAACTTGCTGGACCCAGCATGCTTTTGCCTGCTTTTTCATTTTCTTTTCTTCTTTTTCTGCAATTTTTGTATAAAAGGTAATACTTTTCCCTATTTGGCTGTTAAAATAACAATTTAGGAAGGCWACAGGTCCTGATCTTACAAGGCAGTCCCAGGAGACCTCTTTCTCTTCTCCTCCAGAATAGCTGAGATTTCTCAGGAGAGTGGAATGGCCAGGTGGCTCTGCTTGCAGGTTRGGTGACATTGATCATTTGTGTTTAGGTTTGAATGAGGTGAGGTATTTACTATACMCTCAGAAGGTTAACTGTTTTTCTAGAGTGAGGTCATTTTATTGTGGTCACAGTTGTATAAAGAATTGTCTGAATTACTGCCAAAAGGTAAGTGACTGAAGTGTGTTGTTTCTTTGCTCTTGAAGTTTTAAGTGTCCTAAGTGCTACCCTGAATCTTTAAGTCCCTTGGGCCGTGGCTTTTTKCTTATTGATAGCAACTTTGCTTTGTGTGAGAGTAAGAATTGTTGTAAATAGTTCAAGTTGGGGCCATGCAAACCCTCAATTTCACACATCCACTGCCTGGATTTTTTCACATGCCTGTGAAGAACTTCACAGAATTATCACTTAGCCTGACAGGACCTAGTGTTTCTGTGTTCTCCAAAGTGTTCACAAATAAGAGTTTTATTTCTATTGCTACAACCAAAAAGAGAGAGGCAAATAAGAGAGGGCCAAAGAAACACAGCAATAACAGGTAAAACAGTGAGCACAAAAGTTTTGGGGGGTGGGCGGGAAAGGAAATAAATTTATCAGAATAGTGTGAGAATCAAATAAAATGACAATAAAATAAAATTGAATATTTCCTAAAGATAGAACCTGCCAACAACCTTAGTTCCCTTTTGTTTCGCTCCTCCAAACTGTTGTTGTCAAAAGCCCTTGGTGCCAGCTGCTCTGCAGTTTTCTCTGGTGTTGTTAGCACATGCAGTCTCTGTGCTTCCCCTGGTTTGCAGTGCCCTTCTGTGTCACAGACTGTTTCTGAGATGGTTGCTTCTTTCAGCCCCTGGGCCTTAGCAGGAGAATGAAGCTTGAAGGCCTGTGGCCATAGCACAACAATGTTGCAAGTTCTTATGCTCATTTCCTGTCCTTAAACTGGCAATATTTGTTACTGGCAAACACATTGCCTCCAAGCTGTTTGTTGGAGAGTGTAAATAGTGGTTTGTGTGGTTTTGAGTTCACCCCTCACCGTTGTTGGGTGGCTTTGGTTGTTTTGTTTGGTTTTGGTTTTGGATAGGGATATTTGGAGGGAGACATTTGGGGTTTCTTAACCTGTATGATCCACCTTGGCTTGTTCAGTGTTCATTAAATAAGTTCTGTAATGGAAAACACCTCAGGGTACAGCACATCTATAAAACCTTATCACTGAATCAAGCAGGGGGTCCTACTGAAGAACAGAACATGATTAGTTGTACAAAATATCTGTAAATATACATCATCTCAGGGCATCTTTACTTTGAGAATGACCTAAAAATGGCATCTTTCCACTTACTGGATTTRCTGTTATCTGTTGAGTTACTGCCACTTTTTGCTTTTGTTTTGCAGGAAAAGCTATATGAAAAATTGCAGGGGATAAGAAGGATCATGGGGTTTGTGTCTTTTCCCCTAAAAGTAGACRTGCTCTGATCTAGAATTAGTCCCACAAGATGCATGCAGGAAACTATTGCAAAACATTTTTGGCCAGCAGTGGGAAGAACCTTGCTTCAGGCTTTGTGGAAATAGTAGTTTTAAAATCCGTTCAGATGAAATTGTCACATTTGATACAACATTCTGGAAATCATGAACATTCCCRTGCCATTTTTAGTCATTGTCAGAGATAAGATAGAGTATAATGCAGAACTTTTCAGAACCTGCTTTTGAAATAACTGGTTTTGTGCTGTCTTCATACTACTGAAATATTTCAGTGTGTCAGTGAGTGTTGCCATTTACTGCTGCTTCCCAGCAGGAAGTCCAGTCTGCTGACATAATTAATGAAAAAGGGAATCCCCAAAAGGAGAACAGTGCATGAAAGAGGCTGGAGACCTTTACAGTTTTTTGAAGGTAAGTTTTCTCCTACTTAGTAAGAGTAATTTGTTTTGGAAAACTATTTACACTGAACTAGCGTTTGATTAAATCACTAGTCCATATTAAGACTTGCCTCCAAGCAACCATGAAGGTTTCCAGCTCTTTTTTTCTGTTGTGTAAAAGCCATATTTTCACAGCCTATGAGCTACCCATTCATCCTGCTATTGTTCAGGATGTAGAACTCCCACTGACAGCAGTGCAGAATTCTGTATAGAGGTAGGTGTCAGAATACAGTGTTATGTCAGCAGACTGCAATATGTTCTTTCATTTTGTGATTAATCACTACATTTTAAGGGACATAGACAGTGCAGAAAAGTTTTAAATTCCCTTAGCTGAGGTGAAATTATCTTCTGTTTCAGTTCTTTTTCTGTTCTCCTGTAAAATAGTATGATTTTCTCTGTTGTCTGTAAACAGACAGTTATTTATATATCAGAAGTAGTTTCTTTCTTGTGTTGTGGGTTTGGRGTTTTTTGTGTTATTGTTTTGTCTGTGGGGTATTTTAAAAGTCCGTATGGACTTGTTACACCTATGAGKCAAGGCTGACTGGGATAGCCATTTCTGGGATCCTGCATGTAACCCATGATGAAAACAAAAATACCAGAAGACAGTTGGAGCTGGATACTAAGGGAGATGGTCGTTTGTGTGAGCTAGGTTGGCTCTTTTATGTGCTTTTTGCCACTTGTGCTCTCTAGATAATTTCTTCTGTGTTCTTATGTTACCTTCTTTTCACCTAGTTAAAAAAAAATAGTAGTGTGAACTACTGAGAGTTGAATCATCAGTGTTAGATCTTCCTAGAGGCTGTTAGGTAGTTGGTGTTTACAGTCCTAAAGTGCTTGCAGTAGAATTCTAGTTAATTCCTCAGGCTTCTGAAGAACSTTTGGGGTTTTAAGGTAATCAGATAACATAAAAGATAACATCTATGAGTTATATCTTTCAAATGTAGAATGYAGGTTTCTGTTCCTTCTGATCTCTCCAGCTTGYTGCRTAGAGTTATCCAGCTGTAGAGTTTGTGATGCCATGATTATAGGTAGAGCAACAGAGATAAGGAAAACTTAAACTCATCTACAGAGGTACCTGGCCTTCTTTTCTCTGCTGTTTTCCAGATGTCAGTCTTGGAGCCAAGCATCCTTGATGCTATGCTGTTGATTGCAGTCTGGATTTAGAGGGATTAAAGTCAATAACACAGGAGTTTTGCAGTACTGTTAATGCAGCAATGTAGAACTAGGCCTCATGAGGATGGACTCATCCCTTTGCACTTACTGTACTAATGTGATCTTACTTTCTCTTGTCTTCCTAATTCCAGGTTTGAAAGAAGGGGGTCAGACCAGGAAAAAGCTGTGACACCTGTTTTCAGAGGAACATTTTTCTGTTTGGTTTTTAGTAGAGATTTTGTAGTGTATTGCAGCATATATGATTGATTTAATTAGTTGACAGTTCTTGTTTTTTTATTTTAGGGAGGTGCAGGCAAGCCAGCGCTCTGTGGCCATAATTGCTGAGATGATCCATACAGCCAGTCTAGTTCATGATGATGTCATTGATGATGCAAATTCTCGCAGAGGAAAAAGGACACTTAATCAAATCTGGGGAGAGAGAAAAGTGAGTTTGTTAATACGTGCAAGGCTTGCCTTTGAATTTCAGCAGAGCACAAATACCTAGAGGTTTGTCATGTTACTATGGCTAGGTCTTGGAATATGTCAGAAAACATATGAAGAGGTGTGCACAGTTTGTGGGTGAGACAAATGTATTTTCCTTTTCTGAACTGGAAGCATTAGATAATGAATGGTTGAAGTGTGTTAGTGCTGCACCTGTCCAGCCTCCAGAAGAGATGACTGAGAGGRGCCCTTGTACATATCTGAAAGCAGTGCCAAGAAGATGGATCCAGGCTCTTCTCAAGTAATAGGATAAGAGGCAGAGGACAAAAGCAGGTGCACAGGAAGTTCCACCTGAATATGAGCAGATTGTCCAGAGAGGCTTTGGAGTCTTTCTCGCTGGAGAGATTCAAGAATCATCTGAGTGCAATCCTGTGCCATGTGCTCTGGGATAACCCTGCTTTGGCAGGAGGTTGGACCAGATGACCCTGGCCCCTTCCAACCTGGCCCAGACTGTGATTATTACTGATTTTGCATTCCCTGTGCTATTCTCTGCAGTGCTGTTGAAATACTCTAAACTTGAACCTCATCCTGAATGCTGATTCAGTGGTGAACACAAAAGTGTTTTCAGTCAGCGGGAAATTTTTTTTTTAATTAGTGTTTTCTTCACAGAGCATTACAAGAAAGGTCTTCACCAGAAAATACAAGGAAGGAACTTGAAGCAATTCAGAGTTCACATGGCATAACAGCCACAAGAGAATGGTGAAATAGAGAACTAATGTTCAAAAAACCTTCATAAGCAAACACATACTGCATAAAGGGGGGACAGTGCTTATACAGAAAAATATCACCATATGATAGGGACTCAAAAATTACTCAGATTTCAATATTTGGTTATGTGTTTTTTCACTCTTAAAATGAGATATTTGTGCTTTATGTGGGAAAGTTTTGTAATGTGAGTAGATCTGACAATTAAAGGAAATTGTATGGTCTGTAGTAACACAGGAAAAGACTTAAGGGATCACCTTTTTGTTGTTGTTAGGCTGTTCTAGCTGGTGACTTCATCCTCTCAGCTGCTTCTGTAGCTTTAGCACGAATTGGAAATACCACTATCATCTCTGTTCTAACTCAGGTGATTGAAGATCTGGTGCGTGGTAAGTTTTTTTTCTTGTTTTTATCTTCCAATTTGCTTGCCTAAGCAGTAAACCCACAAATAAAGCCTCCCTTCTGTGCAACTTTTTAGGTGAATTCCTCCAGCTGGGTTCCAAGGAAAACGAGAATGAGAGATTTGCTCACTACCTCGAGAAGACTTTTAAGAAGACGGCGAGTCTGATAGCAAACAGTTGTAAAGCAGTATGTACGTCTGTCTCTTCTGAAGTTAACATACCATACTGTAAGCTTCACAGCTAAACTAGTATTGCTGCTTGCTCTGGAGACCCTCCAAAGCAAAACCCTGAAATGGTATTCTGCCAGAATGTGAATGGGTTTGAGATTGTGAATTTTATCACAGTTCAGCTGTGTAGCCTCCAATATTGGTTTTCACCTTTTGTGTTTTTTATTTATACACAGATTTAATGTTATTCTCAAGAATCAAAATGAGGTTCAAATAATCATAACAGTGGCAATCTTCAATTTATGAAATTCTGGAACTTTGAGACAATGGTTTTAAACTCAGTTGATCATTTTTGAGTCTATAATTTGATTTTAAATCTTTGGCATATGGCCCTACTCATTGGTGCTGAGGGAGACCTTAAGTGGTAACAGTGGGAGGAAACAATTATCATAGAATCAGAGAGCAAGCTGTGTTGGAAGGGGCCCATCAGGATCATCAAGTCCAGCTCCTGTCCCTGCATCGGATGCTCCAAGAGTCATACCCTGTGCTGAGAGCATTGTCCAAACACTTCTTGAGCTCTGTCAGGTTTGGTGCTGTGACCACTTCCCTGGGGAGCCTTTTCCAGTGCCCAGCTACCCTCTGGGTGAAAACATYATTTCTGATATCTCTACATCACATTGTAAAAAACCAGAAGCATGTACTGGATTTGTCTTGATTTGTCTGGGGGTTTTAATTACCAATTACTTTATCCAGCCCTGTCACTTGGTTCTCCTAATCTTGAWTTGGATCTTTTTGTAATCAAGTATGTTCTTACACAAAAGTAGATGTTCAGTTTTAGTGAGGAAAATAGAGGTGGGTAATAATCTCACCCTAAAAGAGAGTTTTGTTTATTCTTTTTAGGGAAAGGCAGTATAGCTAATGGATTCTATAGGAAGCAGGAATTCTTAAAGAATTAGACTAAAAATCTGTGCCTTCCTTTGTTCTCAGGGAACTGGTGCATTTGTGCAACAGACAGCAGTTGAAAATTGCTTATATCAAAATGATCACGTAGAATGAGACACATGGACACAGGGGAGGGAAAATACATTTTATTCTAGTTGGAGGAAAGAAGTCTTCTGGATTGTTCATATTAATGGCAATATGACCCTGACAATTTTCTTCTGCAAGTCTTGTTTTATATCAGTAGGCACCTGGACTAGTAAAGAGCATCACATTATTCTGCTACCCCAGAAAAAACATGCTCAAGTTTTAATATTCATTTTGACAGTCTGCCTAAAAGAATCTTTGCAGATGGAAGAAATCACATTCCCACTGGGTGGATTCTCCCTGCAGATGTGCTAATTTAAGCTTTTTCCTTTCATGACTTGCAAGAGTTAAAGATTTAAGCATTTCCCTCAAGACTGAGGCTGTGATGCTGGTCAGGGGGATGTTTGGCTGCTTTTCTTCTAGTGGCTGGTCTGACTTGTTCCATTGCTGAACTGCTGGAATTTTATATGCTGTAAAATTTGTGTTAGAAAGGAAAACCAAGAGAGAAGGGCTCTTCATGGCAAATCCTTATCACTGCACATAGTACCAATGAGTTGAATACGTATGTTTCCCTCAGTTTCTTTCTGCATGGATTAGGAGAGCTCTATTGATAGCAGTTAAAAGGGATTTTTTTGGAGGGGAGGAATTGGTTTTGTTGGGGTTTTTTTGGGGTTTTTTTTTGTTGCACGTAGGTGTTGAGATATTTTTGTTTAGTCGGCTTTGGCTACTGAAGAAATGGAATCAGAAGGGAGTTCTGTTTTCTATAGCAAAAATGATAAGCAGGATCATCAGTTCCATCTTGAATGGAAATTCAGTTAGGGAATCAAGAGTATTCAGATCTTGTTTTCAGGGACAAAGCTAAGAGGAGAGACTATGGGTTTTAGAAGCAGTTCTGTTCCTGTTAATGATAGGAAAAACCTGATTAGTTGCTGTGATTGAATAAATACAAGTATTAACTGGAAAGAAGATGTCAGACAAGTTCAGGTGGCACCATAGAATTCCACGGTGCCATGCTTTAGAAGTGGAAGGGGAGAGTATTCCTGCAAAAGGCCTAAATAAGACATACACTGTAATTGATACATTCTGTACCACCAAAGCTTTACTGCATTTAAATCAAAATTCTTGAAGTTAGGACTTAGGGAGAGAACAGTCTGTTCAAGATGTTAAGAGCCATCCCAGTCTCCAGTTTATTTCTACAACAGTTCTGCATGGGGGAATGTTACCAAAATTTCAATTAAAACATATTGTAAAAGGAGGCAGTGCCAGATGGCCCAGAGTCATTGAAACCTTAGTTACTGCAAGGCATTTTTCAGAGAAACATGAGGTGACTTTAGTTCAAGAATTCAGAAACAATAAAGCTGGAGTGGAATTTCTGTTTAGTCATCAGACCAGCTGGAGATAGCAAAATAACCTGAGCAGGTTTTCTGTCTTTTTTAAACCCTGCAGTAATGTGAATTCCTAAGCCTCATAAAGCTATTTATATTTTGCATGGTATACTTTCAGATGATGGATTAAATCCTGCTTGCTTTGAGTGTAAGAATGCCCTAGAGATTGTTGATTTCCACATTAGGAGGAAGCTTGTGCCTCCTTGTGTAAGGCAGGGCTGTGGAAGGGACTGAAGAAACCAATAGTCTAAAGCTCTGGATCTCCCTGTGAGCTCCTGCTCTAACCAGTTCCTAGTTTGGTGTGTACACAAGGCTCCATCACAAAACCCTGCYAGCATGTGCAACTGGTGCCTAGGAAAATAACACCTCTGACTGTGAAGTAGACTCTCCTTTGAGCAGATGACTTTCAGAATTTCCTTCCAACCTAAACTATTCTGTGATTCTCCTGGAAAGAGGAACACTGCTCCTGTCTAGAAAAACAGGGGCATGAGCCAGGAATGAGAAGGCAGGAACCTGACTGCTTCTGGAGATGGACATGGAGGAGAATGGCTGGAAAAGGGGAACATTTTAGAGCCTTTTCYTTTCCATGGAGTCCATAAATCTAGGACTACAAGAACAAACATCTCTTGTGCTGTTTATTCAAGGATATTCTGGCCCAGCAGCAGGTTTTCCTCTCTGAGCATTGGTAGAGATGTGCAAATGCTTTCAACTCCAGCTGCCATATTGTCAGAGCAGGATGTATCTACCCAGAGCTGATAATGTATTTTATGGATGTAAAATTCAGTAAAGGGGCAAAATTGATTTATAGTCTCTCATACAACATAACAGAAACAACTTTTTTTTATTGCAAAAAGTGTGTTTGAAATAGCACCAAGGAGATTGTCCTGCTTTGCTGAATTCACAGAACTTTCCTAACAAATTTGTTGCACTTGGTATTAGGAAGGATTTTTTCATCTTGATTTAGTGGAGGACAGGCCTGAAATCTTGCAAGATTAAATTCATCATGAACCAGTCATACCTATTTGGGAAGCTCTAGGCTGTGTTCAAAGGGGGAGTTTTATCATTTAAACACACATCACTGTATTGACTTGGTTATCCTGATTTGTATTTGCAAATGTGTGTATTATCCCAGAGCATTATCCCAGTACAGCTCCAGTTAAACTCCATGAGGGAGTGACAGGCTGCCTGGCTGCAGCCCGGCCAGTGTCCAGCTGGGGGCAACAATCCACAAGAGCAGCTTGAGAAACTGCATCCTGAAGGAACTCCCTGATAGACACAACCCAACTGCAGGTTTATTATGTGGTCATGGTCAGAGGGTTGCCTGCTTGAGGATGACTGGCAGAACAAATCTCCTGAGTTTTTAATTTTTTTTTCTTTTTCTTGTTTTTGTCTATGAACAAGAATTGACCTTTCAGGTTAAATGGAGGAAGCTCTTTTCTTTACACAGCACTTCCTCCCACCCTCTGCCAGCTACTGCCCACTCCGACCCTTTGCCATTAACCAGGATTTTGTCACTGAATTCTGTATTTTAATCCTCCACATGAAATGAAATGTGGAGGTAGGTGAGGATTTCATTGGAACAGGGTGGATGCAGTCCCCCTGCCATGCTGGTATTATGTGATTTATATTACAGAAGCAACCAACAGTTAGCATGGTACAGCAGTAGATGTCGGGCAAATACTGCTATTTAAGAGACAAACATCAAAAGGAGGATAAAAAGGCAAAATGTTCTACTTTGATAGCCCCTAGCAAGATCTACTTAAATATCTCATATTTGCAGTTCACTCTGTTTAATAGCCTTCAGGATTTTGTATGATTATTAGAGATAAGTAGCATTATTTTCCTGCTATACTGTCCTCTTTTAAATAAAAGTGGAGAATGTATGACGCTGTTAATTTATCAGTCATCCAGATTCCTCTGGGGTTTAGTTATTATCCGCAGATGCAGGTTATGACTGTGAAGTGATGCTCAGATATGAAGTGCACTGCTGCATGAAATCATCTCTCATTTTGTGCAAGTTGCATCACATTTATTAGGATATAATGTTGTTTCTTACTTCCTTCTTCACGTTCGCCTTCAAAGCTACTGCTGGACTTGCTTTTAGTTTGGGGTTGGTTTTGGGTTGGAGGGGTTTTTGATGATCCTACCTTACAGTCTTAAAGAGGAATACATATACATACACACACACACATATTTATTTTTATATTGTGTGGTTTCCCTAGCATATATTTTTAGTCTTAAGTAAAATGTATCTTCACTCCTTGCACTGGTCACAGCAGATTTGGAATGCCTGCAATAAACCAGGGTGGATTTTTGTCCCCTGTTCTAATTGGTTTACTGAAGGTTGAAATCAATCTGAGTATTTAACCAACCTCATTTTGCAAAATGTATAATCAGTACATAAATGCAAATAGCATAAATGCCCTTACTTTGAGGCAAGATATTAATTCTCAAACCTTAGCTAATGTCCTATATTTTAATTTTGTGGAGTTTATTCAGCAAAATTTCTGTCTCTCATGTAGTTGATTGTACATTCACATAAAATGTTTTATCTCAGTTCAGTGATACCTTTGTGAGCTTGGTGTGTCTTCATTTGCTGTCTTTTCTTTGCCACTAATTATCCCTCAGTAGCTTTGCCTGCAGGCTAATCAAGTCATCTTCCTGAGCAAGTCAGATACAGTTAACATCACCTTAAAAATAATCATCCTTATGTCAACTGCCCCTACTGTACCAGGTCTAACACATCCAGCTCTGTGATCTTTTATGAGACATGTAATGTCCATTTATCTGCTGTTTGACCTCCAWTTATCCCCTGGCTGATTTATATATGTAATTAGTTTAATTTCCCCATCACTGGACTGGATACAACTACTACCCTCCCTGCATGTAAAGTGCATCCACATTTCTTCTCTCTTTATCCTTGCATTGTAATTTCTAAGCCTGATAAATATTTAATGAAGGTAATCTCTTTGCAGATGTGAATGTAGTTTTAATACTGCACTGCTGTTCAGCCTTGTTTTCTAGTAAGCTTGGCTAGTTGTGAACTGAGATAAGCCAGAATGTGCCCAAGTCAGCTTGTTTTTGCCTTTCCCAGATCCCTCCAGCCTGTGCTGGTGGTGTCACACCTATGGTCAGGGGCTAAAAGTGGATGCTAACTAAAGCTTTCTATTTACTTGGGGTTTTTGTCTTTTCAGGTTTCAATTCTAGGCTGCCCTGATCCCAAAGTTCATGAGATTGCATACCAGTATGGAAAAAACGTTGGCATAGCTTTTCAGGTAGTGTTTTTGTTGAACTAAATGGAATCTAAAATCTAAACTTCTCCAAAGTGTTTTAGAAATCAAAGTGGGCTGTCTAATCCTTCCTACAAATCTTGTCTTTAACAAGGATTATTCTGTATTTAGCTCTGATACTTAAAAAAGAAATTTTTAATAATYTGTATGTTTATTTTTTTAGTTGATAGATGATGTGCTGGATTTTACATCATGTGCTGACCATCTGGGGAAACCAACAGCAGCAGATCTCAAGCTTGGATTAGCCACAGGCCCTGTCTTATTTGCTTGTCGACAGGTAAGTCAGCAGGAAGCTGTTTGCTCAAAATGAAAAGTGTAAACTGCTCCTCACAGGACCAGCTGGAACACATCAGATCTCCAGTGTCAGTGATGAGAGGGGCCTGGGCACATGTGAAAATCAGTGGGTTCAGTATCAGATGGATTCTGTGCACACACAAGAAGTTCTGAGAAACACCTTCCTGCACAACTCTACTTACTGTTAGGCTCTTGTAGGTATTGAGAGTTTTGGGACATTTTGTGTAAGTTATTCCTGARTAGCTTCTTGCTTGTGTTTTCTCCTGAGACATTTTCTTCCCAGGCTTGACTGTGTATGTAGGTTTTTTTGCCTTGTTCTGGGCTTTGTATCCATCTGGGGCCAAGAATTGAAATCCCTGCCTTGCCTTTAGGTGGGTACTTTTATGTATTGGATTTGATCTTTTCATCTCTGTCTTCAAGTATTATCCATTTACAAACATGAGTAGGTTTCCTGTTTGGAGGTTAGGTAAGAGGAAAGGAAGTGTCATAAATAAAACAGGCTTAAAATTGGTCAAGATTTTCAGTGCCTTAAAAATTATTTGGAGGAGCAAAATGAAAACAGAAGCGTGAGCAGCATGAAAAACCATTAAAATTGGTGCTAATCCATAAACAGGAAAGAAACTGGTTTAATTCCTTGCTCCAGTGTCTTGTTCACCAGAGGCAAGCAGATTTGGGACTTAAAAAGCAGTCCTTCCTACCAGGCTCCACAGTGTGATATAAAAGCTGGCAGTTAGTTCCAGCAGAGCTCTCATCTATGATCTCTCAGTGGAATTGCTTAGACCTTGACATGGGAAAAGTTCTAAATCATTTAAAAAAACCCAACAACTTTGACATTTACTTCCCCCTCTAAAAGAGCCTGWTGTGGGGGGAGGTGGAGCATTCACATCTGTTTGCTTCCTTATCCTTTGGGCATTTCCAAGGATCTGTATCTCAGAACAGACAGGAGCACAGAGTTTCAGCCAACTGACAAAGCAGATGAATGCATATTGAGAACAACCTTCTCTGTGTCCTCAATGTCTCCCCGTACTCATCTGGGGGGATTCACAAGCATGTTCTTGAATCATTATTTCAGAACTGTCATCAGCAATTGGAGCTGTCCAAACAACAGTGAGGCACTCAGGCAGAGAGGGAGGATGGAGCTGTAAAACTGTTTTTGTGTGTGCTGAAGCCACGTGCAGAAGGAAACAAGGCATGTTGCAAATACCCAATTCTGGCAGAGAATGGCTGACATTGATTGTCTTGTGGGTGTTGAGTATTCCAATTTTTAAATATAAACTATTTGTTATTMATTTGTTTGGGTTGTCTGTCTCTGACTTTGAACTTCATCTGTCTTTTAATTAGCTTTACAAGATAAATTAGTTCATAATGTAAAAATAAAAGAAAATGTGTCACTTCTACTGTAAAATCTTGTTCTTTGTAGGCCACTTTTTCCTCATTTATATCTTTGATAGAGGGGAAGTGTACATTTTTGCATTGCAATATAATTTGACCATCTATTATAAAGTTTTCTGCATTAGCCAGAAGGCTTCTTTGCTGCAAATGTCCTGCTGTTTTCAAGAAACTGGAACAACAGCACTGCAGGTTTAACTGATATATAAACAAAGCATGAGTGCTAAAAAATGTGGAGCTTCAACTGACACTTGTGAYGGTACTAAAAGATATTTCATACATTTGTGTCTGAGAAAAAAAACTAATGAGCCAGGACTTGAAGACAGTCCAAAGTGTAATTATTAATTATAGGCTGTCTTTTCAGATTAGTATTGCTGCTATCCTTTCATGTAGCTGGTACTCTTCCAGTTGTCTTCCTGACAAACATTTTTTAGTTTTTAATGTGCTCTGGATCTTCAGGGGCAGATGCCTTTTCTTCCTATCCTCTCCCCTCCCTCTGAAACACACCTTTGTGCATTAGAATATTAAGGAGAAAAAACTGTTAACCTTGATACAGTACCTATTTATTCAGTATTTAAAGTTAGTTCACTCAGTAAAAAATAACACCTCATTTATCTTTTAAGGAAATACACTAATACATTAGTGTATACTAATTCTAAAGCTCCTCTTAAACGAGTACAGCTGAAGAATGAAAGTTTACTTTTATTATTCCTGTTAAATGCTGATGTGCTGCCCACTAAATGTGCAGAATTGCTAATAACAGCTCTGCCTTACAAGTTTGGGGATTTTCATGTCCTTTAGTGCTTAAATATAAAAACTGATCCCATATGCATCCTATATAACTGTAAATATGAATAATGTGAAAACTGATTGCATGAACACTGCAATTAAATCGTCATTACCTGGGAAGGAAGCTAGGTTCTAGAAAAAGCCATGACTTTCCTCTTTTAGATAAAGTATGAGTCATCACTGAATTTCTGAATGCATCTCCAAGACTSTGTATGAGTAATTGGAGACTGTCACAGCACTGATGGGTGCTACATGTTTGTACCTGAAYGAGGTTGTAAAGCTGCAGTTGCAGGCCCAAAGGTGTGCAAGGAAGGCAGATCATTGTTTACAAGTGTATGGCAATAAAATCATTGTTTGACTGTAATCCTTTCAGGCAAGATGAACGAACAGCTCTTTCCCTTAAAAAGAATTCTTCTGTGGAGTAGCTTCCTTGAGTTGTAGCCTTATTGTGTTAAGCACTAGGTTTTTCKGTTTCTAGGCTGTCTGAAGAAAGAGCCTGCATATTTACCTAAGTGATGTGATTTTTCTCAAAACAACTGACTTGAGTTACCTGCTTGATTCATAGGGAATTGAGCATGCAGTGCTAACTACAAATGCTATGTGACTGAAAACAAAATACCTTATAGTTGTAATTTTTCTCTTACTAAAAAAAAATTAAAATCTGTGTATATAAAATACCAGCACAGTGGAAAATGTAAGAGAACGTAACAGCCAGTGTTGTCATGAGGGGATTTTACAAGTTGAACTGTACAATATTGCAACAACCAACATCCTGGGTTCTTTTGTACGTGTGGGGGCAGAGGTGCTTCTTCCAGGAGTGCCAACACTGATCATCATCTGTGATAGAGTATCTGATACAGATTATACACCAGGCAGTAGCCACATCAGAAGTTACCACACTGGAACATCTGCTTAACATSATAAAATGGCAGGTGCTGACTTCTGCTACCAATTGGCCACAGCCAGCAGAGCCAGAGCCAGGTTTCAGTTATAAATGTTTGGGCTCTGCTACATTTCTGTGCAGACTGCAAGTACAAACCTGAAGCTATACCTCTAGCAGCGGCAGTGACAGGGAAGTGGGCTGCACTTTGGTGGTRTTCTGACCTTAGCATGGCAGGCAGCTACAGGGAAAACAACGCAAAAGCAAGTACAAACCCTTCTCCCTTTGTGCTTAGTTTCCAGAAATGAATGCTATGATAATGAGGAGATTCAGTAAGCCAGGAGATGTTGAACGTGCATGGAAGTATGTGTTGCAGGTAAGACTGAYATCAAATATTTCTGCTCTCCCTGCTGCTCAGTCTGAAATTCATTGCCTCTCAAATAAAATAGCAAGGCTGCATTGGCAAATACCTACTGTGTAGCATGCAGTGTACAATGCCAAGTAAGAACAACTCAGTTCTCCCTCTGGCACAATGTTTTAGCAGAAGTGCTAGGCACTGAAGAACTTATTTTCTTTTTTTCCCTCCAAYCCACATGATAAGTAAAAAGCTCATGTATGCACTCTGTTTCTTCAGCTGAGGCATAGCCGTATTTAACAGCTGGTATAAATGGCATGTAATTTCCAGTCAGTCTTGTAACTGCAGYGCACACCCTATACCAGTTTTAAATTACTCTGCCTAAAAAGACTGAGTAATGTCTGTGCAAAATTATTACCTATTTTTCAGAATAGCATGGGGGTTTTGTACATCTCTATTTAAGGCAGGAGAGGAAGGGATAAACCATTAGTTTCTACTTTGTTACTAATACCAGTGCTGTTTTGTAATGGCTGAGTTGCTGTTTTAGCATGGATGAGTTTTAGTACTAGGACAGTTTAGGGCAGGTAGGTGGGTTTCCCTGATTACAGAACGAATCCTCTTCCTTTCCCATCAGAATATAATATATGAGGGTACTTACTGACCTTCGAACCTCCCTGTGACTAGAAGAGGCAGAAGGCAGCAGGAGGCTGATCWGGTCCCTGTTTTCTGTCTCATCCCTCAGAGTGATGGTGTGCAGCAAACCACCTACCTCGCCCAGCGCTACTGCCACGCGGCCACGCGCGAGATCCGCAAGCTGCGCCCGTCCCCCGAGAGAGAGGCCCTGGTGCACCTGACAGAAATGGTTCTCATGCGGGACAAGTGAGAGAGCTCCTTCCACTCCTTCTGGCAGCTACTTTACCAGACTGTGCCTACATTTATTTCAAAAGTTATTTGCTTCCAACACAAGCCACCAAAAATTATTTTTTTAAAAAAACCTCCTTTTTTTTTTTAAGTTTTACTTTCTTTTTTTAAAACTAAAGTTTAAAGTGTTTTACTGAAGGAAGCCATGCAATTCAGAGCAAATCAAACTGTGCTGTACAATTGTTTTAGTGGGGGCTATTGATTGTGGGGGATGGGGAAGATGTTTACATGTTGATGCACAAAGGCCACAATGAGAATAAATATAAATCAGTGTATGAAAACTGAAGCTGTTCCAAATTTCACTTGTTTACACTAATAAAGAGAGCATGCATGTACAGGAGCTGGTAAACTCCTCTGAAGAGAGAGGRTTTGGATGTTTCCCTGGCTACTTAACAGAAGCACCTGGAATTGYATATAGCTAGAGATATTGGTTTACTGTAAAAGACTACAAATGGATTTTAATTGGTTATTCATCAGTGAGTTCAATTCATGCTATTGGTGGCTACCTGCTAGCAGTTAACATGATGCAGAATTTGAGATTGTTACCAAATGAATGTTTTTGTTCAGAAAATGAAAGGCTCAGTATTTCTAACTCAAACTAAAAATGAATGATTCACCAGCCAGTCAAACCTGCAACTCCATCACTTTCATCACTCATTTATAGAATATATTCTGTAGCACCCTAGAAGCTGCCTTTGAAGTCCCAGACACATTCCTCTCACAGTAATTACCCAGTACTACCACATTCCTTCTCAGGTTATTTCGGCCACAGAATCCGTAGAGCAGGAAAGCACACCCTCTCTGGCTATCTCTGCCTGTGATCCCTTAACAATGGCCAAGTTCCTGTCCCTGAGTTCCCCTGGGTGCTATCTGGAGGAGAGCCTGCTCCTGTCCCTCTGCTCCGTGGGGCACATCCCACAGTCACACAGAGAGAGCTCCCACACAGAACTGTCAGCTACAGATGGTGTCCAACTCACTGCATCCAGGTAACTGGATTCAATCAAGAACCCTCACTGAAACTAAGTTTTGGCAGAAAAGAACTTTTAAGAGTATGTATAAGTGTGTAATTCAGGTTTCAGATCTAATTTATTTTCCCTCTGTCAGTGATAAAGTCATGTTACAAACATTTGCTTTTTAGTACATTGCCTGGGATAACACAGCCATGATTTTGCTATGCTAGCATTCCAAACTTCTTTGCCAAGCCAACCAACAAAGTAATGGACAAGACCTTTGGTTCACTTATATATTTATGAATGGAAAAAGTCATAATGTAAATTTACTCATTAAAAAAACTTGGGTACAAATTACACATACATAAGACCACCCATTTTTTGAATCACATGGACACCTTAGACCCAAACAACTCATTGTAATAGACTTTAGTGAGAATACTCCAGGTAAAGATTACAACAATTGGAAGCATCTTGGATTTTTAAAAAAGTATATTTCAATACATAAGTTTGTATGCATGCTTTAAACAAATATAATTCAAGAATGAGCAAAGAGTCTAAACAAAAAGTAATATGACCAGCACTAACATTAAACTTCTCATCCAGGTTTTAATATGTTAGTCTAACGTAGTGTTAGTTACCATGCTGTACTGAAAAATGTAATGGCACAATCTGATCATGGTTCATTAAATATTATACCCTACTTCCCCAAAATAATTAGGCTGGTCATAAAATTAACAATGCATAAGTAAATAAGTATAACCAGTTATAGACAGTTGCTTGTTTTACAAATTGCCATCAGGTAAGACATACTGTCCCCAGAGACTCAGAGATGGACATTCAATCATACCATTAAAACAGTATGGCCTGAAGAAATGGGCACAATTTTTTGAAAGTATATTAAGACAATTCTGTTAGCTTTTAGTTACCCCTTGTAAATAATCATGGTATGACTTGAATACAAGACCAAACTTTGAAAAGCAAAGGATTTTAATCAGCATAGTGCATGATTGATTCAACATAATTCCCAGGAAACAAGCCAGTTACTCGATTGCAAACTCCTTCATACCAGCCGTCATCATTCTTCTTTATCACATAAATGATTGCACCCTCCATAAACGACAGCTCATCGTCTTTGTCCTTTGTATAGTCATATATAGCAACAACTGTGGAATAAACAGGGACACAGTTAGCATTTTATTAATACCAACAGTATTAAAAAACAATTGTACTTCAGAAAATATTAAAAGATTAGTTCGCTGTCGTGGGATTTTCAGTAATGAATTCACATGCTTTTCCTGTTGAACACTAAGTCCAGAAAATRGAATTTCATTTTCCTTGCAATATCAGCTAGCACTAAGAAGTGTGTGTTGACTACACTGAACACTGAGTTMAACTGCTGGCAGAGCAGTACATCCGACTGTGACACAGTGAAGTGGGGCTTATGGACACTTAAAAGCTGAGTTAGGGAACACCTCACTTGTGTGGCACCCATTTCTGACCAGACTACCTCAATAGCACGTTGATCTCTTAGTATGAATCTCTTGATTAGAACAAAAAAACTGTATAAAAATCATTCCACTGAGGCCCATGTTGGCACATCAGTGTGGCCCTGCATACCTTGCTGCTAAAGCCATTGCACAGAAATGAATGGGCATTCCTACAGAGCTTTTGTGTCATAAGGAGTTCTGGCACTACTTTTCAAGGAGCTGYACTGAGTGCAAGTAGGAAAGTTGCTGAAGAAGACTGCAGAAGCAACATCTGCTATTTTCAGTACCTGCTTGGTACTACCTTACTCTTACCAACCTCCAACTTGCTGTGTGCCTTTAACAAAGCAGACCCAAGGAAAGAATGTTGCCACCACCAATGCTGGAGTTAAAAACTACCACTGTGAATATACAGACTTCAGACATCACAGCCTAACCCTTCAAAAGTTAATACAGATTTTATGCAATTGATCAGCTTTATGAATTCCAAGAATCCACTATTTTACACCTACATATATTCTCAGCTATCTGATGTCTTAATGCCTAGCAATGCTGTGCTGCATCAGTTATTTTCATCCCATGGGTATGTCCTGCACACAGTCCAGCTCAAGTGAAGAGSGAACGCAGGAGCTCTGCCACAAATATCACAAGTACCTGGCCCCATTTTGTACTCACTGCAGCACCAGCCAGCTCATGAGAAAACTGGCAGCACTGCTGCTGACAAAATGGTCAGTGCTACAACACAGGCAACTCCACTGGCAGGAAATCTGCTTGTCCATTATTTATGGGGAAGAGATGTTTACTACGTGACTTCATACCTAAGCACAGTTCACAGTCTGCTGATCTGGAGTCACTGATAAATCTCCAAGGAGACCTCAACACATTTTATAGTTCAAAGTCTAATAATCCACTCTAGTAATCTAGTTTGATGAGATAAATACAGCTTGGAATTTCTGTTCATTTTGCAGCAGTCTGTAGAGGACTGCCCAGCAATCCTGAGGTAGGTACAGACAGTCCAGCTCATCCAAGATGAAAGCCATCCAATTTACACCTGCTTCCCGTGAAGAAACTTGGCTTTCTCACCCATTCTAGAATGCCTGAAGGTATTTTATAATTTGTCCAAAGAAGGATTATGTCTTACCACATTAGTTGTGGACACAAACTAAGGAAAGCATGGCTTGTGTTCTGACTTAGGAGGGACAATGACTGTTTTCATCACACCCACACTAAGTCCTTCATTCCCTTCAGACACCATTAATCCCCTGATACCGCACTAACACAGCTGCAGTGCTTTTCTTACCTTTCTCTATGTAGTTTTTAGGTGCCCAAGCAGGATCTCCATCTGCATAGGGATCACTGTACTGCACAACAGCAGCCTCCTCATCCTCATAATCCACAGGTGGTGGGGGTGGAGGAGGAGGAGAGTCATCAAACATCGGCATCTCATCCGGAGGCGGCGGCGGGGGAGGAGTTGGGCTATCAGCAACTAGAAACATTTGGAGATTATTGTTTTCTCTTAAATCAAGACAGTGTGGAGATGCAAACAAACCTGAGGCTGTACACTGTAAATAAAAGAGCTGAGGGGACAACASACACAGCATGCACTATAATACCATGCACTGATTAGAAACAGAGGCTTTGTATTAACAACTACAACGCACAACTCTATTTGTTATTAGTGGTCCAATCTATGTATAAATGCTACTAGAGTCAAAGCACATGCTGCGGGGCATAAGCTGAACATCAGCAGAGAGGAAAGCTTCCTGCTCCAATGTCCATGCGCTGCAGCGGTAGCTATGGAGGACTCGAGTGGCACCCTCTGAGCCAGGCAGCAACAGCCTCTGACTGGGCCAGCAGCTTGACTRGTTTTTAACAAATTCTTTGTCTGTAACAGTCACTTCAATTTACTTCTRAACACTGCTTCCTTGGATTCCTTCTCTCTCAGAGCTAGTGTTATAGAACAAAAAGATCTGGTGTGGCTCATAAATACTAGTCTCTTCCCTTTTTTAAGATTTACCCAGGTAAGAGGAAGCCAAGTAATCCTGCAGAAGAAAAGCTTTGTACAGATCCTTATCTTGCAGACTAGTTTGTGTGTGACGTTCAGGAGTCAATTAATAAATGAAAAGCAACAACAGGCAGCTGCTGCTCTTAGAGAAAAAGTGCTCAAGGAATTAAATGTATAATCCAAAATGTCAAATCCCTGCCCTGAGATTCTCCAATCAGCAAAGTTACAAGTTTCTTTGGGAAAGGGAAAAAGAGAAAGGCATTATGGTACAAATCACTTTTAAAATCAGTTCATTAAATTAGTTTCCAGTAACGTTGACAGCAGCTGGCAGCAAAACAGAGAGATGGCATACTCAGATGTAGGACACAAGTCACTTATCCTATTCCTAGGGAGATGTGGTCCACTACACATGGCCCTGGTGTAAGCACTATGAAGCCACAAGTTACTGAAAGGAAGCTACTGTTACTGACATCAATTTGGTTACACAGCAACACAGATTCATTTTCAAGAGACCTGGGATTCTACACACTGAAAACATAGGCTGAAAACTACTGCTCTTGGCAGGGTTTGATGGAACAAGGCATCAGGCCTCAGAATGTGCAGCTCCAGCACACAAATTTTGAAAAGAAAGCATAGCAACAGAGAAAGACCAACACTGCACTGAATGAAGCTTTAACTACTGATAGTTACAATGGCACTGGAGATTCGACATAGGGGTTTTGTTTGCTTAAACACTTTTTACTTTTGGCTGGTCACTACTCTAGTGGTGACTTAACCTTTGCTCTTGAGCCCCACACCCCTGATGAGGGACTTGGGCACAGCTCCCATGTCCTGTCTGGGTCAGACTGGCTGCACGGGGACAGCTCTGGCACCTCCTGCCAGGGGCAAAAGGGGGCAGGAACTGCGGGGGCAGGGACTGCCTCAGCCCCAGGCATCCAGCCCACTCCCTCCCCTTGAAGGGCCAATTCTTCACCTGCAAGCCCAGCTCCTCTTCAGCTGAGCTGAACACCCCACAGCTCTCTGCATCAGTAAGACTGGCTGCCCCTGTATTTATTAGTGATTCCTCTCTCACACAGAAGCCCATTTGTGTCACTTGGAGACAGACTAACAAAGTCTTTGGTGGAGTGAATGCTGCGTCCTGCCCGTTACTGAATAGCACTCACAGACAGGCTTCATTAATCCACCACAGACACATGACAGCACTGTTTATGAATGGACTGGTTTTGTGCTGCAGTTTAGCACATCTTCCACAAATGTATTTCTCCCCTTAGTTTCTGTCTGCAGCCAGGGAAAAAAAAAAATAGAGTTGAAACAACAATCATTTGAGATCTTGAGAAATTCTTACCTTAGAAAATTTTTTTTTWAATTTTAAATGCAAAACAAAGTTACATTTATTCAACAATGAAGCTGCATATTTGAAAAGGAAAGAGAGCAGGAAATGCAAGTGTGAAAGCACCAAGACATACTCTGAGATGCAGTGCAGGAACTGCAAGCTTTATGGGAAACATTTAAAACAATTCAACCTTGCATTTAAAGAAAGGGAGAGAATGGAACAGAAAATTAGACAAGTGCCACCCCATTGAAGTATCCCCTCGCCTCCTGGACTTTAACCTAGACTTCTGGTTCTAAACTGAGCCAGACTCTAGGACAGCATCACTTCTCCTAAGGGAGGGAAATAAAGCATGCAAAAAGCCACTCTAAATGAGAAAGGGTAAAAGAACAAGTATTTATATAGCTCCAAACKGAGATCTTCTCTTGTATGCATTCTGATCCTTGCTCTTTAAATGGGGACCAGAAGATTCTTTGTGAAAGGACTGGGTGTRAGAGTACAGCAACTTTAAATCAGCTGTCCCTGAACACCAGACATATTGGAAAACCTCTCTGGAGGAGATGCTCACAGTTTGAACACAGGAAAAAAAGAAGAGGCATTGCATAGTTTCTAAGTCCTCTATGTCCTTGTCCTCTGAAAGAAGCCCACAAGCAGTCTGCTTTCCAAACCTGCAGATCTCCATGATAAGGAAAAGACAAGTCTACCCACGTCTCCCTAATGCCAGAGACTTCCTGAGAAAACAAGACTGATGAAAGTCCAGCACAAAMTGCCAAAACCCAAGAGCAGCCTCTACAGCCAGTTCTGCTGAGCRTATGCACAGGCTGCCACCCACCCCTGCCTCCAGAACGAGGCAGCAGCTCCAAGCCATACTCATTATAGAACTTTCCAACCCAAGGGACTACTAAAAGAAATAAAATAAAGAACAATTCCTATGACCAGATTTCAAGCTTCAGCTGTTTTGCTGCAATCTCATCCACAAGTCAGCTTGCATTCTGCTGTTGCACGCACAAGTCAGTCTGGCCCTTTCACCTCTGCTCTCCCAAGGGCTGTGTTATCTCCAGGAGGACAATACTCAGAACAATTCAGAAGCAGGTGTCAATTTTCTCAAGTTTATCTGCAAGTGAAGATATTCTGTAACCTTCATCTTCAGCAGGTTTACCTCTACACTTAGTATTTTGGAAAGGTTTTCAACATAATTTTGGCACACTATTCTACATCAATGTGATTGTTGCTGTCTACCTAGCACAGCACCAAAATACCTTCTTTTTGAAAGAGAACCAGAGAGATGTCTCTGATCTCATGGGGAATGCTCAGAACACAACCATTTAAAAGCTCTAATGGGAAGGAGAACAGCAACACTACTCAGACCTGGGGTCCCTAAATGGATGCTGCAGCTATATGGCCAACTGTGTAGTAGTAGCCCCTGAGATCCTAGCAAATCTCAAAATGGTTCCCAAACACTTTTAAAACATTTTTTAGTTCATACTCTACCTAAATCACATTTAATCTGTTGTTTACAGAACTGCAACAAACTCCAACTGAAAAGGATATCTCCAGATCAGGAACATGACTTTACATCTGCACTAGCACTTGAGACAGTAACACTCACCTGAAGGGAATCAAGCAGTAATGGTAAAAGCAGAGTTACCAGTATAAACACAGCACAGCTAGAGACCACCCCTCACAAACCTAACAAGCAGAGCTATGCTGCTAGAAGCTCAGCAGGGAAATAGGAGAACACAAAGAAATGGAGAATGAAAGGCTGCTGAGARGAGAGATGCCTTACAAGCTCCTTTGTAATGCATTAGATCTTAAGCCTGCATGTTTTCAATKGACTGTACAGCTTGCTGAAAAATGCTACAGTATCAGAATCAGTGGTTACACATTACACATTCTGACAGTCTACAGAAGCCTTTCTAATAAAAACTAATCAATTATCCCTACTGAAAAAGGCAGGGTGATTCAACAGGAAATTAGTATTTTCAATTAAAATACAATTTTATATTCACACCAAACATATGCCACATTTCACACTGTACTTCTGTAATAAATTTGCAGTTCAGGACTTAAATGGGTCAGTAATAATCATGCACGTGTTATAAAATATTGAAGAGTGTGCCCTTCAGCTCCAATAGCATATTGACACTAGAATGCAAGATGGTATTAGCTTCTGGAAAAGGAAACAAAATAGAGTCTGACTTGCCAGCCATGCATGCTAGAAGAGAGTAGGCTCTACCCTTTAACAGCTCAGCTTGTCCAAACTTACTGTTTTCCTGCACCCTGGCCACGAAGCCTGTGAGAGGTATCTGTGGAGTCAACTGAGGCATAGGGGGAGGGGGTGGAGCAATAGAAACTGGTAGCAACACACACACCATATCGGGAAAGTCAAATGGACAAAGGAAAAAAAAAAAGGGAACAAACAAAAGCAGCCGTCAGTAACGAGGACCACAAAACAAAGTATGTAAAGAACAACAACAACACACACACACACACAAGAACCTTCTTCAAGCTTGTGTTTCCAACAAGGCTGAATTCGTGGTTAGCCAGTGGAGGATCAAAAGCAAAGCATGCCCGTGTTCAGCCAGGGAACAGCTGAATAAAGTGCAGGCTGCGTGGCTGGAAGCCCACAGGGTTCGTGTGAAGGYTCCTGCTCTGTCACACATTTTGTGTGCTCACCTGGGGAGCATGTAAAATTGAGCTTTTGTCTTCTTGCTAAATAACTATTACTCAATTTAGCAGTTCTCTTTTCAAAGTGAGCTACTAGAAGTAGAGGTGATGTTTTGCAGGATTCTGGATGCCCTCTCTAAAATCAAAGCGGAGCACTGCAGCAAGTGCAGCAAAGCAGCACTGACACAGAGCAAAGAKAACTTTTGCAAGGGGCACAATGTTCCAGCATCAACACTCCACATTCACACAGAGAGCACCTCCCACCACTGGGCTCTGCTGGGACAGGGGCACTCAGCTAGCTTACTGCATTTTTGTTTTTCTCAAAAAAAGAGACCTTGTTGCTTGCTGGTAGAAAAAAAATGGATAGATCTAGAGCAGAATGGAGCTCTATGAAGTCTTCAGTGGTGAGAGGGCACCCAGCAACTTAAAAGGCTGGCAAAGGCTTCAACAGCTCTGAGTGGCTACAGGAGCGTGCAGAGCTCCCCAGGAAGCCCTTGCAAGCTCATCTTCTGTGAACTATGTGCTTGTCTGGTGAGTAATGAAACCTATGACCTCAGCTGTGCTCAGAGACACTGGGCTGACAGCCCCAGAGTTCAACTGCTCCCTGCACAGGTAGGGAATGGGAGCAGTAGGGCAAGCCACTCAAACGATCAGCTCTAGCAGGACATCTCCCCCTTAAGTGCAGGCTTTATGAAAAACATAAAACCAAACTCCACCCAGAAACTCAACAAAACATCAACTCATTTGTTTATACAGTGTCCCTTCTCAGTGGAATTTCTCTTGCACTGGAGCAGAGAAATTCCTGTGAAGGTGGGAATTCAGCATGGTAATAAATCCAGTTGGAACCAAATTTGAAAGAGGTTCTGTTCTTCCAAGTAAGCAACAGTTTTAAATAAAGCTTTAACTAAGATTAATGTTTGATGAATTAAAATGAAGCATTTAGTTCATTACAAAACCAATAATCAAATAAACTGTATGGAATAAATGATTGATAAAAACAGGAGAACAAACAGTGTCTCACAAAATTGAAGTAAACATCTAAGAAAAACCAGAGCATTTGTTAGCATGAAAAGTAAAATCTTAAGGCAACATGGGACCTGGGTTTAATGTCAAGACAGTAGCACTAAAAAAATAATCACCAGTTACAGAAACAGAGGAAAACAGTTTCAAGTAGCAAAACACACCCATCAAAATACTGTTTAAAAAATGCTGACCATCAGCATTTTGAAAACACCAGAGAGGCTAGATTAAGAAACAGCACCTGCGTTTGAGCAAAAAATTGCTTTGGACAAATGTAAACATTCATAAAAACTGGTGTGCACAGCATTTAAGACAACTGAACTATTCCCAGAAGTAAAATCCTGTTTATTTAATGGAACTCAACTGTTCAGGCAGGAGGGAGTTTCTGTTGTTATGGTGAATTAATTTGGAGGAACGAGAATGTGGAGGAAAATGAAATGCTAGTATGGGTAAGCAAGAGTAAAGAGGAAAATCAGGTTTGGAAAAAAAGAAAAGATAGATACTGGGTCTGCATGTAAAAATACTTTCTGACAAATGTAATACTTCTAAACTACTCAGAAAACTCTTCACTTCAGTGTCCCAAGTATTTTAAAAGCATTCTTTTCTTAAGAGTAAGTACACAACAGCAAACACTGGTTTAAAGAGATCTTGAACCCAAACATCAACATTTCTTTTCAAAAGAAATATTCCTCTGAAGTTTAAAGACTTGGCATTCTGAACACTACCAAGAAAAAAACATTATACAACTACCACTCCTCAATGCGTACTTGATCAAAATTGATGGAAATGGCAAGGAAGAAGTTTCCTGATAGAGCTTCCTACCAGCAGCCAAGATCCTTATTTTGCAGATCTTTCTGCAGTGAACCTTGCTTGCCCTTATGGGGTAGGAAGGCAGGAGGCTGCTGACTAAAACCTGCTCTCTTGCCCATGGCATCCATCCCCTCCCTGACCGCCTGCAGATGCTCCTACCAGTGTGAAAACGCAGAGAAGTCTGCTAAAAGAGAGAGACTGAGCTCTTTACAAGTCAAGCCTAAAGACAAGAACAAAGGAGAAGCTTGGAATCGGGAAAGGATTTAAGAAAGACACAGAGACAGGGAGGAACCATGTGACAGGAACATGAACATTGAGCTCAGTATTCTTTTGCCACCATCCAAGCAGTGGGGGAGTGTACTCCAATCACTTTAGGTCTCTCACAAAAAAACTGACCCTTGGTTTAGTTTATGTTCTCCAAGCACACCTGAAATGCCAAGTATAATGTGCTTATAATTAGACAGGCAATCCTAATAATTTCTTGTCATGAGTAACAGCAAACAAGTCAGGGGGGAAAACAGTATAATTGCATATAGTGCAATCACTGTGCAATTTCAACATGGTTTTTCTTGTTTGTTTTTCCTTCTATTTCAGAAAAGAAAGTAGTAATCTCATTGATGCTTTTCATAAATGAATTAAAATGCCATGCATGCTTTTACAATCATTTTGCTCAAAACAGTTTGTGATTCCAAAGCTCAGCAGCTTACTTGAATTTTGAGAATAAAGAGGCCCGCCATTAACATGAGGTTGAGCAGAGAATGGAGCAGTCACAGAAGGATTCCGTCTGTATCCACCAGAAGATGCTGAAGAAGTGGTAGAGTTGTGTCGTGAGATTTGCCTGGTCATTGTGCCATACTGGGAACCAGGAGCTGAACCAGGAGCAGCTGAAAAGCATTAGCCAGAGGAACCAAGGAAAAGACTTAAGCAGAGCATTACTTGGGATAGAATGCAGAAAATAGGAGAAGTCCAGAACATGGAAAATACTTGATTACAGTTCTCCAATAATTTAAGATCAGTAACAGGCAATTAACAGAAAAAACAAACATCTCCATTACAATCAATAATGAGAAAAAACACACAGAACATAAACCAACATTCATATAAAGGGCATTGAGAAATGCTGAGAGTACTTTGAGAGACTGGATTGGACTGAAGAATTGAATCCAACTCTTAAGTGTATCTCAATTATACTACATGCAATAATACCCTTTATTAAAAAGCACACAGAAAAAAAATTCCACATTCTGCTCAAAACAAATTATTTTGATTGCAAAGCTGAACGTGCCTCCAATCTAATATAAAACAACACTCTAACAAAACAGTGAAACAAATGTCATGAGCTGCAGACATTTGGCACACTTATCAATCATATTTGCTGGTTGTGCTTTTATATTGATGGAATTTGTACTAACAAATCAGAATCACCAATTCCAGCTGACAAAGATGTCATTCGTTCTTCAAGATAAACACCCATATTTACCTTCCCCCTACTGGCTGCACAAACTTCAAGGTTAACAAAACAGTTTAAGTTCTTTCAGATTAACCTCTGACAGAAAGAAAATCACACCTTGCAAACTAATAAATCTTACAAGTTGTAGTTGCATGAATTAGCACAATTCTTAAATGCAAAAACTAGTTTGCAATAAAGTGTTTTGTGCTTTTATATACATATATTATATAGTTACATAAGACACAAACAGCAAGCAGACAGAAGTTCGCAGTCCTGTGATGCTATCCAAAGTCATTTTCACTTAACATTTCAGTAAAGKAGAGTGCAAAGGGTTATGTGGGTCAAAGCCTCCAAAGCTAGTTTCATAACTCAATCAATTATTCTTGTCATCAGCCTGTGACAGGAAAGGGTGGGGTATTTTTTCCTGTCTATTTTGAAAAGTACTACTTTTAGATCCCACCCTAACTGCTGCATGTAGTGCTTGGAAGCAATTTCTCAAGAACTGCTACTTCATATCCTCAAGTCTTCCAGTTTGACACCTGCCTGCAGCATTATGGAATCAAAGCCAAGCTACTGTGACAGACACTTGTGCTTYCCAGTCACTTTGTGCCCACAGAACAGAACACACACATCACCCTACACATAAACTACCATTTCTAAACTAGAGTGCAACTGCTGTGACTTAGTTTCCGCTGCAGGAGTTACACAGCCTAATACCAATATTCAAGCAGATTCTGAGATCTTATAGATCAAATTAATTGGATCTTAGCTTAATTGGGAGCAGATTTCAAGCAACTAGCAGCTTTTTTTCCATACCTAGTGCATTTAGCTTCAGAGGCTTTAACCACAGGAAATTAGTGGAGATTAGATTTGTTGAAAAAAAAAAAAACCCAAAAAATTCCAGAACTGATTTTTGTAATAAAATCACGTAGGTCTCACTACAGAAGAAAAAACACCCTCACTGAGTTCATTAGGAAGAGGTGATTATTGATTATGCAGCATGTCTGCAATCACTTCAGCATTGTCAAGTCTCACCTATCAGACTGCCCATCGGGAGAGGTGGAGGCAGTGGTGGTGCTGGCGGGGCTCCAGAAGGAACAGAAATGTGAGCTAATAAAATAGTTTATATTCCTAATTAGGCCATATTATTAAAAGTTTAAAAAAAAAGAAAGTACAGGCACTTGATAGGCTTCCCAAACAAATATAAAAATTCAACTTTTGTTAACTAATACAAATTCAGACCCTGATCCTATCCAGGGTTCTGTACATGCCAATCTTTATTCTCATTGACTTTTATGGGATGCCAGATGATAGTAAGATTTCATGACTACTTATACCACTGCAGGACCAGAAAATGTCCTGGAAAAGGAAAGCCTACATGTATATAAGRAAGTGAAGACTTATGATCTAAGGAAAAGAGAAATCTCTGCAATAGCAAAATTATATTATACCAAAACTCCACTATTTTCTTATGTCTTATGGGCTTGCAAAACACTAAGTAAGTGACTGGGCTAGTTTATTGCTAAGATAATAGTAAAGAAGGACCCTACTCAATCTCACCATTCATTATTATTAAACACAAGGGAGCGTGCCTCCAACACTGAGAGACCCCTCATGGTTCTTTCCCCACAGATGGCAAAGTTAGCAGAGTATTTCAGACGCCAGTATTTCCCATTAAACACGTACATAGTTGCTGCTGCTCTCAGGGCATCCAGAAATGCCAAATTGTCGACATATTTAAAATTACAGTTAAGCTTTAAAAGGATACATTTGTCTTTTATTCCTCTTGTACACCCTTGATTGTCTTGTAAAAACATGGACCAGCAAAGATATTTTACCCATCCATTATTCAGTAACTGACTGTCCTGCAACTACTCTTGGTAAAGAATTAAAACTTTAGACATCACTCAGCACTCATAAGTGATTTCCTGAGTAGGACTGTACTTCAGGACAGTTTGTAGCCCATCATGTTTAGTCACAGGAAGCAGCTGGCAGCCTGCAGTCAGCAGGGAGGGGTCCCACATACCTGGCCCGATGGTCGGCGGTGACGGGGTAGGCACGGCAATGGGAATGCCAATACTGCTGCTGCCACTGTTCTCCCGGCTGCCACTTCCTCCACTGCTGCCACTGTGTGGAAGGATAGAATGTAAGAAAATAGTGCAGAYGGTAATCTCACACCTGAGGAGTTGCAGCTGCACTAATCAYCAAAGATTAGGAACAGGCCTGCCTTTAATAGGCCACAGCTGTGTCCAATAAGAAGACAAGTGCTACAAAAGAGTGAGTTAGCTGGGTGAGGAGAGAGATGGAGTTTGTTGGCTGTGCTGCAAAGAAGGAGGGGTYMGTGCTGTGAGGAGYTGACCATGAGAAATCACCCAGAAGRTATGGAAGATTTACAATAAGGTGACAACACCACTGCACAAGAAAAACACAAGTATGAGCATCTCCTACAAAAGCATGTCAACAGCCACACTCCTTGTGCGAGCTCTTCTAGCCTAACTCAATTACAGACTGTTGAAAAACTCCCTATTAAATGTCTCTGTCTTTACCTACAATTGAATACAGATAATCAAGTCTGGATGCATTACATTCCTAATAAATGGAATTAGCTAAGCTGATAAACATCACTATGAATAAAATGTGCAATTAAATGCTTCAAGAAWTTAAAAGGTAATCAACCATGCAAGTTCTAGGCAATGGAGTAACAACTGCAGGGGCCTTGTAATAATTGAAAGTAGTATGCTGGGGCTGGACAACTTCATGGCTAAACTCTAAATAATTATTTAGGATTAATTATGCTGTCAGCTGAAGGAACACTTCCTCTACTCAGAGCAGAACTTTAGATTACTAAGTTTTCAACTGAGAATGGATATGATAAACAACCTGGGGAGGGGTGTGGGGCATGGTGTGCTTAATTTTTTGTGTATCTAATAGTCCCCACTACCGATGCACACACCTTTTATGTATAAGTTTGTTTCTAAGATGGTCTGAAAGCTAACAGTACAGCCAGCTCAAAATTTGTCTAACTAATGTTATATGATATGCAAATCASAGGCCAGCAATGCAAAACATAGTAAACTACATAGTAAACTATTGGATAACATTTCTAGACATGCCTTCAGAGGCTGTAACATTTATTTTCTTAGAAGGAAATGAAAAAGAATCAAAATTCAGGCAGAATCTATCCTTATTTGTATCTAAGAGCACTCCTTAGTTTAACTTTTGAATTTATATGCATTAAATGGATAATGTAAAGGAAACAAAGCACATACAATGTTTTGAAGCAAAAATTCAATTTAGTTCATCCATATTAATTAAGAATACTCAGTGAAGTTCTAGTTTATTTACCACTCCTGGATAGCTATAAATCAGTCAAGAGTCAAGTGCAAGCCATTCTAATATATCTCTTTAGAAAATAACATTACAAAAAAGAAAATTGGTGATCTGAAATGGAAGCCAAGATAACTCCTTCAAAATTAGTGTTCTGCCTGCTGAAGACCTTGATCCTGTCACCATGGTTGCAGCTGAAYTTCTAACTGCAGCCTACATAAAAGATCTTGTGAGATGGGAGTGAGGAGCATTCACAGTAGCCAGCTAAACAGACTAACGAGATCCTCATGCAGCAACATTTAGAAGTTATTTAAGTCTGACAGTATTTCATATCACCAACTGTGTCTAAAATACTCTCTCAGTCCCTGTTAGCGACCTACCATGTTTAGCTACCTACTGGGAGTTTTTAAAATAAGAAAAATATTAAGAAAGAAGCTCTCTAAAATACAAGCTAACTTTTTAACTACAYTGAATGCTTTAACTTGTTCTTTCCCCTGCAGTTTGAAGCCTGTGATAAAAAAWYMAAWTKAAAAAAAAAWGAACTCACTCAAGAGACACAGAGAAATGTTTAGCCTTGCAATTCAAGAAGAAAATAACAAGTTTTAAAAAGCTACACTCAGAATATTGAATATGAAGGCACTTCTTCATGTTAGGGAAGTCAGCAATGCAGTAAAGCTCTGCTGATGCAGTGGTAGAATAACTCACCTTTTTGCCTTCCAACAAAAAGCCAAGAGGCATAAAGCTTCAAGGCTTTTCTGTGACTTTAGTAAGCATTGGCTTGCCAGGCAGGAGAGAGTTACTGTGGCAAACAGCCTACCTGTGTGTTCGTGGTCTCTGGTTCAAGGAAGCTGTCCTGCCTGGACTGTGCTGACTGCCCAGCCTGGCAGGGCTGGTCATGTAATCATTCGGGACTGTTGGCGGTTTGACTGGCTCCAGGGTTTTGTACGGAGTATTTCGTCTGGTCAAGACAAAAAAGATTTGAAGACGGAAAGATAAAGAAACAGTAGGTTAGAAGGATAAATAAGTGAAGTTGTAAATCTATTTGTTTTCTAAATTTTTTGTGAAAGATCATGGCAGTGACACACACTGCGACATATTAAAATTCCAACGGGCAGGGTAGGCAGGTCACACTCTACAGCCCAAAGTACTCTTACACAGATCCATACAAGTTGGCCTACAGCACACAGACTGGTCAAAAAGCCTAAACTAAACTAACCACCTGAAATACATTATCTGAGCAACCTAACATACAATWGCTACATCTCATAACACTCTGGGTAAACTGTCAGCACGTGACAAATTTTCCTTGTGCCAATCTCTTCTTCCCTCCCCCCTCTTCCCATCAGAATCCTTTCCAAAAGTATTCTTGGCTAAAGGTATTCATCTCATTAAGACATCAGCAAAGCTGAATCAAGAGTCACAGAACAARTGACATTTGCAATCACCAGTGCTTCTTCTCCTAGGAGCACTGCTTCACACAGTAATCAAGCAACCTCATCTCACATAAGCAGATCTAAAAGTGCCTCATAGATGAGCTTCATTGTCTCCATTTTGTGGCCCAAGAAAGAGAAGCCCAGAGAACTCCAACTGAGCAGGCTGCATCACGTCAGAAATGTAACACGGATCTTTTGAGATGTATTTACCAGACCCATTACCGCCATAAGAACAGCGCGTTTATTGCACTGGGTCGCAGAGCTCTTCAGTTCTCAGCAGTAACTGACAGGTCCATTGCAAAATACAGAATTTGGCAATGCACCAGAGCTAAGCAAAACCAAAAATACGGAGCGGTTGGCATTTAATAATTKGTTCAATTACTGGTTATAACAGAGTTGGCTAAGTTATACAGCTTCCTGGTATTTTAAGAAACTACTGACTTTCTCTCTACACTGTGAAAAGCAACAGTACTAAACTTACTTTTCAAGGTTATTTCAGTTGGAAGCACAGTAACAGTATTCCCTGCTTATCATTTTTATTTGGTAGTCTTTAGATCTCTACTGCTTTCAACYGGAATACAAAATTTCTTCTTTTTTCGACAACTGATCTTTTTTGGCAGATCTATAGGTGGTGACACCCTGCATATTAAAATCATCTAGACTTCTTCATATAGACAAGCTAATTTACAAACACCACAGTATCTGGAAATAGTTACAGTATTTCCATTTTTTTCTTTGAGAGGTTTTAATAATAAATTGTTATAGATGGAAGACAAAGAACTGTTACAGATAGACTGCTCAGAATTCCCCACCTCACTGTCCTCCAATGTTTCAGGGTGATGCTGGGAGCCCTTGCCACCAGGGAGAGCTACAGGGAGCCCAGAGCCTTGCTTGGCTCCAGGACCCTCAAGGAATGACTTCAACTACTCCCACCACATCCAGTTCCAGCAATTCACTTATTCTTCCATGGTAGTTCAAACCAGACCACCCAATGATTTGCACAATCTCTCCCTGGTCCTGTGAAGAGACTCCTGCTTCCTTCATCCCCTTCTGCTTTTCACTCTGCTGATTTCCATGCAGGACTCCCTTTAGATAGTCCTGCCCTGGAGGGACAAGCTGCACAACACGCAGCACCTACTTAAAGACCAATGTTGCACACTAAGCTCATTCTGGTTTTACATACTTATCTCTGTTTTCTGGATCAAAGGGAGCAGAGTAGCATCCTTGCGGTTCCTAGCGATTTTTTTCTGCATAAATTAGGGTAAGTCATGCCTGTGATATTTCATGCCTTGGCAGAACACGGCTGCTCAAGACAAGAACTGTACTTCCTGAACAAGAAGGGCAGATAGAAATCTCTCTTACAAACCCACATTATTCCTCCCCCTCAGCCAACTGCTGCCGCTTGTCAAGCTCATCTGGAAATGACATTCAGCTGATTAATCCTTATCAGGCATCAGCCAAGGCAACCAAACAGCTCTGGCTTRTTCAGGGGGGAGTACTGAGAGAGGCAGCTCACCAGTACATCAACGCTTCTGTTTCACTAGCAAGCGTCCAAGAGGACATGAAAGTGCTACCCAGGTTCCCAGAACTGATAAACAACTCTCTCAGCCGGGATAAGAGACACAATTGGAATAGTGATTTCATGCCCTTGAGCAATGGGAATTTTCAGAAAACATGCTGAGGAAACCTCTAGGTTAATTTCTCTGTGGAGTATGCAGCAAACGCTACCACCATACCATCAAATCGGGATTAAAAATCACTCAGTCCTCAACAAAAGGAGTTGTTGCTTCTAATTTTCCATGACCATTGCTCCTGATCTCCACCCTGCTCCATCTCAGTACTCCTCATTTTTCCAGCATCCTGCCTCTCTGAGACAACATACCTGAAGTCACCACAACCATGCTAGCCAGCTTTACAGTGCCTCAGTCCCCCACAGTATAAGGAGATGGCTGTGTGTGACAAACAAGTAGAAAAACAAGTAGAAGGTAATTTACGATGCCTTTTGGAAGATCTTGCACAGCTGGACAAAACCATATGGCASGTGCACTGAGCTTCTCAAGTATTAAAGTTTTGGTCTCTAGCAAGAACTACTTGCTGGCACACCAAGATAAGCAGATTTCACTCCCCACAGGCCACAGCAGCAAAATAGATGCAGGGAACTCTGCTCACGGAGGGACTTGGGAATAGCAAAATCCTTTCTCATTTAAGTATAAAAATGAAAATGCACAAGCCAGCAAGAATCAATGTTGCCACAATGCCATAAATTTTGCTTAGATAATGCAACAACTACAGCACAAACAGGCACTTCATAGCTCTTCTAATATTAAGAAATGAGTAGACAAGAACTTTACTCGTAAAGTCCTTCCCCCACTGAAGTTAAAACTTCAAGATTTGTTTCTGTCACTAAGGATTTCTTCCCAAAAGTCAGGAATAACAACAGCCTCCTCATTTACCTATATCCATATTAAATCCTTCCYTGTGAAAAAAAAATTCTTGCAGTCATCCTGAAAACAAGAGTCAATGCAGCTGAAGGAGTTCATACAGAAAGGGATATTGTGATTTWTTTTTTTTTTTTGCTAAAGGCAACCAGACTTTCCATCTATCCATGAATTTAAGAAACACCAACACTGGCACAATTAAAAATTTCTATTACACAGGAGGGACCAGCCAGTCCATTCTTACCCCAGAGTTCCCCGGCCTGACATGGGAGGACTTGGTGGTTTTTGTGTAGGCGGATTTGTTCTTGACAAGGTGCCAGTTCTTGCAGGCTGGTTATTTCCATGCTGAAATAAGGGAAAACATGATTTTATTTTTATAACAGAGCAGCTCTATTACTGACAGCTTTTTTTTTTAAGTGTAAGAATATGAAGTGAGAATTCCCAGACAGCTGTCAAACAACAAGTTTTCAGCTACACACGAGACAGACACCAGTAAATACAAAGAGTCTAAACACAAGCTTAATGTTATTTTCACTATTAATTAACAACAGACATCAGAAAGGTACGCAATTGACAAGTTCATGCACAAATGTCTTCTATCATTTTTTTCCTTAAAGGGAAGCCACATTTGTATTCATTGTCATTGGGATGTTAATAATTTAAATCAAACTTTAACACTGACTGTAAAATACAGCCAGCATGGCCCAGAATTTCTCAATCTGCCCCTGCTATATGACTAGCAGAGTCATTCAGGTTGTCTGGGAAGTCTCCTGCAAAAAATGTAAGTGAAGGGAATCAAGGCATCTACTGAATTCAGAGCAAAGCACTATATGTGTTAGAGAAATTAATGTATCTATGTATAAATGCAGATGTCAATGTATCGCAGATATATTGACACGCTTAATGCTGTAAATGAAAAAAAAAGTATAGCATGTTTAATCTAGATATCCTATGGAAAGCAGAAGAGAGTGTAAGAGAGCGCTAGTTTTCAGTTTTAATGACTCTGCAGCCTCTACTATCAGTCACATGAGGCACTGTGGGTCAAAGGAGAAATAACACTTCTTACCTTGGCTTTTAGCCACTTAACGTTGGCAAAAAAAGGGGGGAAAAAGGTAGAAATTAATGGCAGATCCATCACAACTGATATGACAGGTTAAACTAAAGACAATTATATTTTAAAGAAATCATTTGTGTCTACTGATAATTAGCTCATCCCAGTACACTAAGAGAGATTCTGCTGCGTCAGTTACTGAAAATTCAGGGTCTGACAAAGTGACCACAGGAAAGCAACTTGTGTCAAAATTAAGTTTAGCTAAGCTTTGCCAGATATGTCTGCCAGGTTCCTCATGGGCAGTAAAGGGTTGAAAAGCCCTCTGCTGACCATTCAAGTCCAAAACCACATCAGTGCTATTTCAATGGCAATATGCACTTAAGAATTCGTTCACAAAACCACAGTTTCAGCAATATGCAAAGAATTGACAGGCCTGTTGCTTTTACACTTAACCTCCATATGTTTTCAAGAAATCCTAGCTGCTGCAYTGAATGGTAAATAAAACGGAATTTTCAAACAGGATGAGCAGCAGTGCCTTTCACCTCTGCTTTATTAATTGGAATCTGATTCAAGCCAGCACAACGCTGGCTGCTCAAAACTGTTTTGGCAGGGATATGATGATTGTTATTCTGAAATTCTAGCTCTTAGAATCAAGTCATTATATGACTCCACTGTATCGTTTTAACAGCCTTCATGATTGCAGGGGGGGAAAAAAATCAAAACTTGGCCTCATGAGGAAAATGTAACATTTTAAATAAACTGAAGCGAAGTTCTCTCATTTTTGGGGGCAGCAAGGGGGTCATGGGAGCATGGGTCAGGGGGATAGGCACTCATATTTTTGAAAGGGTTAATTTCACCAATTTWAAAAAAAAAGGTAAATACAAATACCCTAACCAAAACTACCCCAATGTTTTTTTTGAGGTTGTTTGGAATTAAATTGTTACTTCCAGAACAAGCCTTCACAGGCAGAGCATTTCAAACTGTGAGTTTGCATCTTCTCCTCCTCCTCCAAGAAACACAGACCAGCGTAAAGGCATCCATTAACTCAGTAAAAAAAAAGTAATTAAAACATGCAATACAGCAAATGTGAATTTGAGACTCGGACAGGGTCTGCAAAACCAATGAAAAACAGCTAGCTTACAGCTGAAAAAGTTTGGTTTACCAATCAAATGAGGTTGAAAGCCACTGCCCTTAAATTATTCATATTACAAGAATAGGAACATAAATCCTGTTCCAAAATTCAGATTAAAAAGTTTAGCTCTGGTAAGTAAATTTGAAGGTCAACCCATTTACTCCCAGCCTGGGCAAAAGTTCATCAACAGAGTTCACAGGCATTTAAACCACCTCTGTCCCCACATATTCATTTCATGGATAAACATGCAGATTCAGTTCTCAAGATGCCAGAGTATTCTCCCAAGTAGTGTATTTTTAAAACAGGTCCTTAGCAATGAAATTTGCTTTCTCTTCTCACAGGAATATATGACCCTTCCCCTTACTTCACCAGTTGCCAACGGCAATGGCATAATACAAGGAATTTGTTAGAGGAGGCCAAAAAAAATGAAACTCTTGGTTCTATCCTTCCCCAGCAGACATAACTAGAAATTTTTTGAAGGCTTAAAAGGAAGGGTGGTATGGTTTCTTATCCAGCTGCTACTACTAAATTTGCCTGCCTCAAAAAAAAAGCAAAAAGCTTCCTTCCTTTTCTTCCCTTATGCAGTGTCACTCAGCATTTACGGTGAGTACCTTCCATCCCCCTCCTAATCCTATTAAATTCTGTCTCCACTGCAGCAACAGTATGAATATCAACATGTAGCAATGATTCACTTAATCTTTTTCTTATTTCAAACCTTTCTACTGCTAAGTACACCAAACATTTATCTGAAGTCCAACAGCTCTTGACCTTTATTCCTGTCTCTAGGACTACAGCAGGTGAGCTTCATCTCTTTTGCTACCAGTTAAACACTATACAGACAGATACACACATGATTGTTCAGAAGAATTAGAAACTGTTGTCATACTGCTTTCTATATGTAAAAAAGTYTGTAGATGTCCTCTCTGTTGTCAATATAAACAAGAATCATACAGGCAGGAAAACAGAAGGCCACAACACAAAAGGGACTGGGATTCACATGGGAAAGCAACTCCTGATCCAAAAGACCTAAGTAAGGGGGGAAAGCAAATGAACCAAAGCAATATGAACCATATGGCTATTTAATCACGGTTAATAGGCTAATTAATTAGRAGGAGACTTTTTTTTACTTATTGGCTGAGCTTATTAGGTCAACATTGTTGCATTTCTTGGTCTAAAAACCAAATGTGATGCTTTCCAAGCAATTAAAAAACCTACTTGGAATCAAGAACAGTTTATGCAGCAGGGTCTAGACTCAGTGTGATTTGAAGAAGAAGGTGAAAAAAGGCAGCAGAAAACCTAAGAAGTGGCAGGTAGGTGCTTAATGTATATGCAAGCATCTCTCTACAAATGCCTCTAGGCCAGCCAGCCTGTTGGGAGGACATAACCAYCACCAAGTGCCTGATCAGCACCAGGAAGGTCCGAGCCAGGAAGGAGGGACATRCAGGGCATGAGGAGGAGAAGTGGCAGCATGCACACAGTTCACAGCTTGAAGAGRGAAGAGGCTGTTCTGAGAGGGTATAAAATAAGAGACAGGAGGTGTAAAATGAAAAAAGCTTAGTTAAATGAAGAGCATTGCTGAGAACTCCAGCAGAAGCTGTGAGGAGCATGATTCCCTTCTCCTCCTGCTACTTGTATTACTGCACACATAGGAGACAGTTCTCAACCCAATACCAGCATCCTGGATGACACACATCAGAACAAAAACAGTCTGTAGGCTTGCTGGGGATGCTTGTGATGCTGAGGGTGAGAACCAGACAGACCAGGATGTTCCCAGAAAGGAAACAAGACAGGCAGCAATATTGGTTGGGGTTTCTTGCAATGATATAGCAGATGATGTTTTAAGGAAGCAAGCAGAACAATCTTGCCTTTCCAGGGAMAAGCCAACAAGCATGTGGCTGTCCTGGATAAAGCTTTAAGGGCTGTCACAAAACTAGGAGAAAGAAACCACCACCTCAGGTTTGAGAACTAAGAGTCAATGCTGCTACAYTTCCAAAATGTTACAGCTAGGGCAGTGACACATCTATAGGGCTTGGACAGCATGGGAGAGCAGGCTGGCCTAGGACTGAGAGCCAGCAATGGGCAGGAAAGGAGCAAAGCAATTAAAGCAACAGGCAGAACAGGTGTTTGCAACAGCCATGCAAGGCAYTTATCAAAGCCAAAATTGAGGCTGCTCCTGTAACTCATGCCAGGAATTCAAAGCACCTGGACTTTAGAACTTCAGCTGTGGGTTTGCAAGGGCAAGTAATGACTGCTAGTACCTAGAGACTTATTTGCTAGTACCAAGAGACTTAATTTGCTTAAGGCAACTCTTTTGGCAGTTCCAGCATACTCAGATCTGGTAGTSTGAAGAGTACAAAAACACCTGCTGCCAAAGGCAGTACTGCAGATTGCTGTACCTGAGGTCAAAGGGACAAGACCAAGAATGGCATGAAAAGRGTGTGAGGAAATCAAAAGTACCCACTGTAGTCAGAAGATGTCAAGACATCAAGGGACTCCATGGGCCGGCCTCAGGAGGCAGCCATCTAACTGTTTTTAATAGTTTTCATGCCAAGTAACAAGTCATGGGGGAACATTAGTCATGATTCAGGGAACTATAAATCTATCATTTGAGCTATAAACTGTGCTTGGAAAACTTGGGGTAGGGATGACTGCAAATTTGCTCACTTATGTGAGCAAATTTATCTGTAAAGACACAAAAGACCACCCGCACACAGAAGCAAAATCCTTATCATGTTGATATTCAGCAAGTCTCTCCTGCACATTTCAGCTATGAACTCTCCAATTTCAGAGTGCAAAAACTTCAAATCTYTATGCAGGTCGTGCTTCCCCTGCTGTATTCGCTCATTATTTCTCTGACTCCTGAATTTAAAGAGCCAATTTCACTCTATATCCCGCTATATGTAGGATGACTGAAAGAGGTCATTAAAGACCACTCAATATAAATGCTYTTCAATGGAAACAAGGGTTTAAAGTATGCCAGTTTGATCTCAAATAATAGTAAGTATCTGGCAAACTTGAAACTTTTATACATGGGGTCTGTAAAAGCAATATTCAGCCTAAGACAGGTTATCTTTGACCAGTAACCATAGTCGTCAGCCACAACAGAAAGAAACYCCACTTGGTCACTCTTGACTCTTTAGTCAATTTCCCTTTTACTTAAAAAGGTACTTCCTTTATGAGTCATGGGAGAATGCCCCTACAGAAAGGTAGGTGGCCAAAAGACCTTTTGAAACGCTATTATGTGTGTGCAGCTAAGCAATTTTGCACAAGATTGCCTCTTCTCTCATTGATGAGGCAGCTCTGAAATATGACATGGTGACACAGAGCAAGAAAAACAGAAGCTGGAAAGGTCCTTGTATGTGAAGGTAGGGATTGAGGAAATTATAAAGCACCAAGCCTAGAACATGGTTTCCTTACAGAAATCAAGATACAGAGTTTGGTAGAATACRTAATCAAAGATGTTCAGCAAGCAGATTGTATATGGGTGTCAGACACTCAGGGTAAAACACTTCTGCCACACTAGTTTTGTGCAGTTTTAAAGAAATTATGCCTGTGTCTCAATTTTCTTATCAGAATGCCTATATTTCCTTATAGTCTATAGTAAAGCAGACTATTTTCAGGAAAGGTAATTTTCAAATTAATATTTCTTTAAAAATTGAACATATGTAGGTAAGTTTCTCTTCAGGGAAATTTAACCTCTGCTGCTAATATTTGCAACCTAGTCATTAGTCTTCTGTTAAGGGCAACGAGATGTAGTTCGTCAGTATTGCTTCCCTCTCTTTATTTTTTTGGGTGTTTTTTTTTGTTTTGTTTTGGGTTTGGTTTTTTTTTGTTTCTGTTTTTTTGTTGTTTTTTGTTGTTGTTGTTGTTTTTGTTTTGGGGTTTTTTTACTTTCCAATTAAAAAGCATTAGCATACAAAAACCTGTTGTGGATGATAGACAAACTGAACACTGCTCTCTCAGYACTCCCTAGTCTTGTTCAGAGAAAGATACCTAGATTMCTGCTTTTAAATAGTTCGACTTTTCAGTTGAGTTGGTGACAYTGAATCTAACTACAAAAAAGTAAGATTAGTATGAAAAAAAATTAGAAAATAAGAGACCTCAAAGTGTTGAATTTCTTTTGCAAGCTGAAAGGCTTGAAACCTACATTATGTCAGATGASACTGGGCACACTTCTGACTTTCCAGTAGCAAGTGCCCTATGGAAAGCACACAGTGTTAACACTCACARCAGAGTCATTAGAGTTGGCAACAGGAAGTTCCTTTTTCCCCCAGAGAAGCATTCTTTACCCTACAGCAATATTTACTGTTTGGCCTGAACCCCAGAGGGATGATGTGACATTAATGAAATTGGCAACATGACATCCTTTGAAGCGTGAATGTCTGACAGAGGCTGGGAAGGGGACAAAGGCAGCAGCAGCTCCAGCTCAGAATCTCTAGCTCACTCGGGTTTTATTAGGGTGAATTATTTAAAATTTAATATTCCAGCAGCTACACATRAAAAGTCTTATCCTAAAGGGTAAGTAAGCTTGATTAGGTAGCCTTTCACCCTCCCATCAGCATCTCATCTGCATTTTCGTTTTGCACTGACACAGATGTGAGCWTGGACTGCAGACAAGTAGGACATGCTGAGAAGGGTAAGAGAAGACTCCCTTCTCTAAGCTTAGTGTTTATCAAGTTCTGACCCAATCCCTACTTTAAGGGAGTCCTTCCAACTTCCATTTGCTTGAGAAAGATTTCTGAATGCTTAACTCCTGTTTAACTTTCTGGGCACAAAAGCTTCTTACAGCTTTCATGTGCCAAATGAAAATTTCTTTATGGTGACAAAATTACAATTTTTTTCCTTAAAAATAAAACTGAAAAGGGATCAATCTTCATATACAATTGAAGTTTGGTTTTGAAGAACTATTAGTTCCATAAAATAAACTTGATTCAATTACAGCTATTGGGCACTTCTATTAGGCATGCAYTCAACATTTTATCTGCCTTTAAACATAAGGCATCATCACTTCAATTTCCTACTTAGCTGCCATTTTACAAATTGCTGCAATTCTATCCRCCTTCTATTCAAAAAGAAGATTATTATAAATTCAAAGGCCAATTTGAAATTTGGTTTTTAAGAGGAAATTTAAGGTTTTTAAGGSAGCTTCCAAAGCTTCCTCCTTCTCCCCGCTCTTAAACTAAGGATTTTCTGTATGAGTAATTGTGTTTGACCTATTTATTTGCTGGCACAGTATTTCTTTCTTTCCTTTCACAAAAAAAAAAGAAGAAGAGGAGGAAGGAAATGTTAAAGTAGTCTCTGCCTAATAATTTTAAACCAAACTCTACACAGGAAGGTAGATAACAACACTTACTTTTGTTTACAAAGAATTACTTTAKCTACAATCCCCTATGCCTGAGGGTGACAGCTGAGCAACCATTTAACAGACCAGCAAAAATGCCTCCCTGTGTGTTTCTTGGAGCCATCACCATATATTTGTATTGCAAAGGAAAGCCTTCTTGCTAGCAAACCAACTTTACAAGCCCTCCTGATTTGGACTGATGCCAGCCTCAGCTTCATAGGGACATATATTAGGAAAAAAAACCGGCAACTTTTGGAGACATTGTCTGTATCTGTCCCTGCAAAGGRAAGGGACAGGGAGTGCAACAGCTGGGGCACTTTGGGGCTGCCATGGAGGCTTCAGGCTGAAAGAGAAAGCACCTGTGATCCTAGGATGCTCCACAARAGCTTTTCAACCAAGACCGTGCTGGAGGAGGAAACAGCACTGCCTTCCAAGAAGTGTCTCACATCAGTGAGGAAACTGCTATGGAGAGCAGCTGCTTTCCCACCACTGCCACCTCCACCCTCACCTGCCCCCATAGAAATTGCTGCATGCATGGGAGACACRGGGGGGCATGCAGAGCCCTTCTTCATGCCCCAAGCACATGCATCTGCTTTTGCATCCTTTCTACACAGCCACAACAAGCAGAGACAAACAAAGAAAATGAAGTGTGAGTATACACACGAGGTGGTTTTGCATTTGCTCAGATGGAAGACATATGGTGAAGACAGCATTTACCCTGAGGATGACACACCTCCCTAATTTCATTATTTAACTCTGTGAGACATTTTTATCTACACTTTCCAAATGAAACAATTCAGGATCACCCAATAAAATATACTGCATATTTAAACAACATTTTTCCTAGGATCAATATTTAAATACATAATARCAGAGACAGGGTATAATCCAGTTGAATCCAATTCAACTGGATTATACCCTGTTTCCTCCTCCTTGTATTTTTCCTTTATGTTTCTTTATCAAATCCTACACCAGAACAGAGTCCCACTAACAGCAATAAATTGTCATCTACAGATTTCAAAGTGTTGTATAATTTTTATACCTAAATGCCAATATATGAGTTGTGCTGTATCTGATTGACAGTTGGTATAACAGAAAACATTCAAGGATCTGCAAGCTAGTCAAACTGACAACTGTTCTAAGCAGACCTCAAACTTCTTTTTCTCTAGAAAAACATGCTTTCCAAGGCCTTATTGGACATGCTGCTGCCCAACTTGGGGTGAAATCTTTACCCAAGAAAATAAGACTTAACAGAGACTGAAGCATCTTTTAAGATCACTCTGGATGAGACAAGTTTGTAATTCAGTTTATCGTATGTYCTCCCCTAACTGCAGATTCAAGAGGCAACTCAGATTCTCAGCATCATCTTTCCTTTGTGCTGAATTCCAACAGGACTTGGTCCAGCTTCTGAAATTGTTTTGGTTTGATTTTCTGGTAACATCACTGCCTACACCTATATGACTAAGTAAGCTACTTCTGTCAGAACCTTGATGTATGTCACATTCTTGTAATCCAAGTAATAAGACAGCTAAAACATTTAATTGTGTCATTAACTGAGCACACTCTTTTCAACAGTGTCTCTAGCACTTGGCAGCCACCTTGAACTACATACCTGAGGTCTGGCTGGCAGTTTATTTCATTTGTGTAACAAGCCTACATRGAAAATACCAACTGTTTCATGCCTTTGACAGGTGTAAAACAGACTTAGGCAAGTCACTCAAAGAAACAATATCAAGATATAATTTKCAGCAGTCTTGTAATTGAGTTGGCAATTTGGTTATTACTAGAGGCTTTTTTATCTCTGAAAAGACCAAGCTTTCAGCATAGAATAAACCACTAACATTCAAAAAAACGCTTTACCAAAATCATTCCATAAGAACTACCTAGAAATGAGTAAACAGCACCCACTAAAAAAAGAGGGTCACATGAATAAAGACAGTAGTACTCCAAAAAGCAAATACTGATATTGGAAGATGCAAAGTTAACCCTTAATGACCTCAGCCTTCATGGATCAAGCAACCTGTTTTGAGTCTGCACAACACAAGTAGTTCAGCAAAGCATCAATTTCAGAGACTGACAGTAATTATTTGACTTTTAAAGTCTTCTACAGAACTTGATCCCTGGAGCACTTAAATGCAGAAACCAATAATCTGACATTGAATTTCTGTACTCTCTATTCCTAGAACATTCTCCTCAAATGCAGGCTGTACTGAAAAATCATCAGTTTTTCTGACTGCAGCGTTTCTATTTTATAGCAATTYAGAACACGTCTGTCTGTGTCAGACTTCAACACAAGACTTATTCATCAAAACTGGCTTAATTTATTACTGGAAAACAATCCTGAGTTACAGGCTTAATACAGGTTCACCTATAAATGAAAAAAATCAGGTAGTCTAAAGTCACTACATTAATTCATAGTCTACAGCTGTCATGGTACAGAACTGCTTTCTAACTTGTGTTGGAATTAGACTCCTGTGGACATTTGGAGGGCTACTATGAAGCAGGTGGTACTCTGGTMTCTGCTGTGCCAAGTCATTCCAAAGATCTGTTCCTCAAGCTCAGCTAATCAAAGGGCACATGATGGGCTGATACAGCTGCACAAATCACTGACCAGAGCACATCAAGGGATGTGCCATCCTTTGAGGATACACAGGTTTTGAATAAATGCCATCCAAGAGAAGACTGTTGCAAACTGAATATACCTTGAACACCTGGTCTGGACAGATACAAAAGTATTTTTTACAAAAAGATAACCAGGGAGCAAATGCTGTTATATTAATTCATTCCAACTACAGCCATTTCAAGAGAGGTAGACATTATCTTGCTAAGGTTTTTATTTAGAGAAAAGGAAAGCGAGGCTACCCAATGGAAGTAAGACATCAAATGCCACTGAGATTTAAATGCAAACTAGCTGTTTTCCTTCTGTTCACCAACCAAAAAACCCCAACCCCAACAGCCAACTTCCCTGTAAGAGATGACTTCCTTTATTTCTTTAGTTACTGAGAAAAACYGAGTGGCAGTGATAACTTAAGGCAGAGGAGGAAGTAGTGATAATTTTAAAAGTCAGTCATGGCTTTTTTGACAAGTCATTAGCCTAAGATTATGAGCCATTATTTCCTGATGCTGTGACTGTCACTTACAGTCACAAGGGTAAGGAAAACATTGCTCAAAAAACCCTCACTGTAAAACAATCCATTATGTTATTGAAATGTTTGTATGTGGGACCATATCACACCCATAATCCTTCCTACCATAAAGGAGCTAAACATTTTAGTACCAGTAACATTCTACCCCAACCCTGTCTCCTGGTCTGTGTTACTTTGGGTCCTGAAGTGTCCAGGAGTTCTTACCTTCACGCCATGGCCAACATCATCCAGCACCGTGTAGTCTATAGGTTTTCGAATATACCTTACAGGACGCTCCATGTTCGCTGGTGCTATAATTTTGTGAGTTCTTGATGTGTTCTTATTGGTCGTCAAAATGCCTATCTCTCTGCGAGCCACCTTTTCTTTATGGATGTCCACAGTCTAGATTAAAAACAAGAAAGTATGGGTTTCTTTAGGCATTTGCTGTTTTCTATACAGAGCTAACTACATGTTTAGGTTTCACTGTTAGACAAAGAGTCTGAACGTTAATGCTGCTGGAARGATGCCAGTTTATTGATGAAATGAGTTTAATCTACACAAACTTTGTAAGAAAATTACACCTTAATGAAATAACCAAAATTAATAATAAAATTACAATTGTATGTTACTGCTTTGACACCCTGAAGACACTATGCAGATACAGTCCTCACAGATTAACCCTCAGTGTTCTTATGACTGACACTAGTAATAAATTACTCCAACTCCACAGCTGGGAAACCAGGACAGACAAGCTAAGCAATTTGCTCAGAGCCCCGGAGGGGACTCAGCTTGGGAAGTCTGTGTGGTAATTTCTTTCAGCAAAGCCATCAGTGCATACCATAATGAGAGTCTGCACAGGTAGAGACCAATTTCAGCACTGGGGCTAGTTTCAGTTATACTGTTCATAGCAGCTTTACTGAAAGAATAAAACAAAGCTTTAAAGACGCAAGTAAAGGAATATAAAATACACTGCATTTTATTCAGAAAAAAARGGAGATAAAGATCAGTCCAGCAGTCTGTGAAAAATCGAACTAAGCTTCATATAACAGACACATTCTTCTACATGGAATATAATCACTGCTTAAACCCTAGCTGAAGAACAAGTACAAATCAAGCATTGGATGTCACAGAAGTCCCATTTCTAGGAGGCCTATTTCGAGATTCAGGGATTGAATTTACTGCTTTAAGTACCTACTAGAACCTCAGGATCTCATTGAAGGAGATGGTATCTGACAACAAAATGCCCCTTTGAGCAAAACCTCTCAAGCCACCACTTTATCCACTGAGGAAAATCAATCTTAGTCTATAAGCATCAATTCTTCCTAGAAAGCTACCACAGAAAAAAAAGATGAAGGTTCAGAAAGAAAGAAAAATCCTTGTCATCCTAAATCCTACCTCATTTAGGTACATATCTAGAAATGGTTTAATCTAAAATGAATACTGTGATGGACAAGGTTTTGTTTAGTGAAGCGAAGTCAAAGATGAAGGACAAAATTAGCTGATATTTCTGCTCCTATATGAGGCAAGATTAAAAAAGCAGATTAGTATTCAGGAAATTAACATTTCTAGGAAAGCCAGTATTCAGCGGTCACTGTGAAATGTCTTCAGCTGAACTGTTTTTTTCATTAACTGGTGCACATGCTCAAATAATCTTAAATTCTCCTGACTACACAAAGACACAAAAGTGTAAGACCCTTCCTTAACAGTTCTGTTAGGCAGCATTGCAGATTACAAGCAGGAATACACGTAGAGAAGCACCTAAGAACAGTGATACCAAGCAATTTTGCTTTCACAGCTTCAGCTAAATAACAGACTACTTGTAACACTGAAAAAGGTTATTTTACTTTGAAAGCACATGGAATCTTAATAGAAATAAGAGTTGTAATTTTCCAGAGCAATGCAAGACATTAAGTGTGTATGTCTGCATTAGCTTATATGGAATAAATTAATTAAGTATCCCAGTAAAACTTTGGAAAAAGCTTTATTGTTCTAAATGCTCACACTCTAAAAAATACCTAAGTCAGGAATTCAAAAAATGCCTTTTCAAATAAGACAGTCCAATACATCAAGTATTTACCTACATCAGTATCAGGTATCACCCACTGCACCCATGTTTTCTCTGGCAGCCAATTTCACAGATGAGAGAATGAAGACTAAAGAATGAGATTAGTCTAAGTTTTTCAAATGCAGCTATTATTTGTTTTCCTTTCTGAGACTGAAACATATATATTAGTTCTGCCTTTTCAGTGTTTCCTTGATCTTGCTAAAAGAATTATGGGGGCTGTGCTACATGCTCATCTCTCTTCCAATTTCTCTGCAGAACCTGAACCTTTCTGTTCAATGATAACCACAGGTCTCAAACTATCTTACAAAACTCTTAAATAATAAGCAACTCTCCATATTTTGTAATACATGAGCACTGCATAGGAGACAAAAAGAACCAATTTTAAAGTCCCTTGAGTAATATAGCAATTTAGGAAGCTGAGAACATCAATTTAAAAAACTTACAACAGTGTTTCAAAGTAGGGTTCTCTAAAACACAGCTAGGTCCCTAGAACTACTTAATCCTCACAAACCAAACCTGTTTTTACTAAGAAACTCATTTTTTGCTCAGTGGATGGACAAAAACGCATCTTTATACAAAGAGTTCTCTTCACACTGACAGCAAAAGAAAAAAGACAAAGCAAAACAAAGCCCCTCAGAGTACAAAAAAAAGCATCTTTTTCTAGCAGGTAGTCCATGAAACTGACTTTTCCTCCCTTCAATGGACAATGAAAGTTCTGTAAGTTACTGGAACAGAGGATAAGAAATTCCAGGAACAGATGCTGTACCATACACGCTTTGGAAACTGACTCAAGTAATATTCCAACAAATTGCTGTTAATGAAAATACCTCTTAGAACAGGAAAATACTATATGTAAATTTTATCAGACACCTTATCCAACATTAAGTATGGAGCAGTGATTTGTAAGGTCTTGGCATGAATTTCAGTGAGAAAAAGAAGAGTATCTGTACCACAGTGCAGGGCCAGCAACAGGGCACATGTGTAAATCCTGAAAGGCATTCAGATATGCCTGTGCAATAGACTAATTTGCTGTTCAAAGCAAACGAGACTTCAACTCCTACCACATCTGGTGCACTGGAAAAGCAAGGCAGGATTTTACCCCTATGCAAAGTAAAGGCTCACAGCATATGCCTTGCCCAAAGCAATAGGCTGCCTGTCAGAGCTACCAGACAGCATCTTACCTCTTCAAGAAATTATTGGGCTTTTTTTAGATCTGCATATTATTAAGTCTTATGTGAACATTATGCAAAACAAAGCACACAACAATTGGTCATTCTTCTATTTTCATTTCTATCTGCTTGATGTTCATGTGGAAGTTTATTGTTTAGTCACAGTGATATTTTTCACTTTTAAAAGAGGAAAAACTCAACACACAAGCAATTTTTAGTAGGACAGCAAAGCTTTCCAGCCAGTCAACAGTTAAATTTCCAAAAAAGACAAGCCACATAGACCAGGTAACAGCCAAAACAGACCATTCCCAAAGCTCTGGTCACATTTCACATCTGCAGCTGAGTGTTTGCTCTGATACGGTAACAAGACAGCTGAACAGTAGTTGGTTTGTGATTTCATGCACAAAACCTACTTTTAGATATCAAAGATGGAGAGGAGCAAATTATGGCTAACTGGCATGGGTTAGCACAGGCTAACAGGCACTTGCAAGCAGTCAGACCAGCTTCAGGTATCTCTGACCTATGCTGAAACAAATACATACCATAAAATTTGGGGAAAAGGGCAGGGATTTTCACTCCTAGACAACATAATTCAGTGAGACAAAGCCCAGCTTTGTATTGATTTGGAGAAGAGGGAAAAGAGTCTTTCCAGAAGCACAATGTGTTTCCTTTGGGAAGCAAATTTAAATGAACTCATCAAACAAACCCCTTTGCTGTCTCAACTGAGTGCCAGGGACTATGCCAGCTAATCCAGAAGCTTGGAGGTTGAAGGAACTGTTAATTATTAGCTGACTCCACTATTTATCTTTAAATCATATAAAATTTAAAAAAAACCAGACAGTTGAACAACAGGATGTGGAGTTAAAATTTAACTGTTTGCTTCCTTAGAAGTAGCCTCAAGGCCAAGTAAAGCACAGCAATGATACAGCAAATAGTTGTTCTTTTATTATCCTGTGCTGCAGACACCACTCATGTGCTAGGGCATGCTAGCCCAGAACAATTTACAATAAACAGAGACTGAAGTATCTCTGGCCAAGCTAATATAAGGGTATCTAGACATTTTAATAAAGCTCACACATATGGGGTTATTAAAATAAAAAAGGAAAAAGAAAACCAAAATCCTTTTACTCTTGAACCACTGCAATTTATGAATTTAAGGAAGAGTAAAAAGTCACTTCAAGGACTTTTCCTTGGTCTTAAAAAATCTAACATTCAAACACATAAGACCAAAACAAAAATCCTAAGGTTACTTTTAATGACAGCTTTTCAGGCCATTTCATGCAATACTTTTAAGAACTTCCACATCATACRAACAAATGTCCTGTGCCACACAGAGCTGCAAGCCAGTAACTTCTCAATTTTTCCCTAAACTCACTCAGAGAAGAAGGAATGTAGGATCACAATCCACAGACTTCCTTAGGATGCCAATTTCTCTAAAGCAAGGAGACAAGGAAGGCTAAGCAAATGTTACTGGCAACAGTTTTCTGTAATTTTGACATTGTTTCTCTTTTTTGCTTTTTCAGTTTGTGGTTAAATATAGGGTTGGGTTGGGTCTCTTATTAACACTTTATTTCAGGCAAGTAGAGCCCTGATTACAGGGCATCAGTGCTATACATACCTAAATGTCAGCAGAACAGATTACAATTACTTTATACAAACAAAACCCAGACATATCAGCCATGCAAGMAGCATGACCTGCTACCACTTGGCAGCCTCATCTTCCTACTGAACTCACTGTAATCACATGTCCTGAGGCTCAGCAAACTGTTCTGCACAAACTTGGTGCTGTACTTCCCCAAAGGAATCTGCTCCACACCTCAAGTCCTGTGTGCACTTTGGGGCAGCTCAATGCAAGAAGGACAGACTATGAGAATGCGTCCAGAGAAGAGTGACCACGATGGTGAACGGTCTCAAGAGAAAGCCATACAAGTGGCTGAGGTCACTTTGCTTCTCCAGCCTTGAGAAATGAAGGCTGAGGGGTGCCCTCATCACAGCTGACAACTTCCTCAAGGGGGACAGCGTCTCCAGGGAAGGTGCTGATCTGCTCTGCTGAGCAGCAACAGGATATAAGGAAATGGAATGAAGCCATGTCAGGGGAATTTCAGACTGGACATTAGGAAAATATTCTTCACTGAGAGGGTGGTTGGTCACTGGAACAGGCTTCCCAGGGAAGTAGTCAGGGTCTCAAGCCTGTCAGAGTCCACGGAGCACCTAGATGACACTAAGTCATACAGCTGAGCTTTTAGGGAATTGGACTCAATGATCCTTATTGGTCCTTTCTACCTTTAAATGACTGCATGCTAAACACTGCATCATTGAATTACAAGTTAATGTAGAGAACAGAATTTCACCCATTCTATACCTGAACAGCAAGATTCTCTTAACCAAAGGGCATTGCTGGCAGTACAAGATAAAAGAATTGCATAAGGAAAAAGAACCCCAAAGACCTCTAGTCAAAGACAAGCCAGTTGGAACACTAGATTTGACATATCACATCACAGCAATGCATCAAACAGTGTCTTCTTTCAGCAGAAACTGTGCCTGATGGGACACAAAATACTGGGCAAAGGCACAGGTGTCAGACTGAACTTTACCAATAGAACTATGCAATGCATGGGACAGTGAGTGGTGCAGAGAAAGTTTTGTTTCCTTCCTCAACCTCTGGTACAACTGTCTGGATTCCAAGCTTACCTCTTCACATTTCAATATGAAAGGCAGCATCTGTTCTACTGCCCACAAAAAATTAGTCACAGCTTCAGATTTGATTGATCATACATAGCAGTAAAATACATATCGTTAAAAACTTTATAACACAAACAAATATTTTCTACAAGTTCACACATCCAGACTATAAAGTGTATTAACCAAAGGAAACAACTTAAGAAACAAACGCTAGGGTGCTTTTGGCATCCCCTAATAAATTAAACAACCCAAACCCTCACTCTGTGCAATCTGTTCCTAAATCCAGCTTTAATATAAGCCTTAGTGCCATTCTCCAAAACTAGAGATTTCATTGTCTTCCCGTATAGTTTATACAATAGACTTCCCTGAAAGGAAAATAAACTGGTGAGAATAAGAACATCAACTTGCTCTGTTTAGAAATACAAGTTTATTCCACTGCTACTTCCAGAAAGAAAGCATATTTAGTAAGACCTTTTAAATAAATGAATTATGGTTGAGTAAAGACGCTAAAGAGACTGGGACGATGCACGTTGCACAGGCCACCTGCAAAGAAGTCAGTTTGACCTACAAAAAGAACAATAAAATCCTCAGCTGTAATGAGCTCAGTCAGACAACTGACTTCATCAGTGAGAGCACCATTTTATGCTGTTATTTTGTAAAGAGAATTCAAGACAGGAAAATGTGAACATATTTAAACTGCAATTAAATATTCTACAGAGAAGAACAATTATGGGCTCAAGGMACATCAGGCATGAAAAAGCTCAAGTAAGTAGTTTGGGGTTTTATGACATAATGTATAATCAGATATCTACACAATGTTACAAATTACATATTTCACTAACTCTTGATGAAAGTACTAATAACTCAAGTATTTGACTTGAAACTATTGCTTACATATGGTCTGATCCCCACCAAGATACTGTTCAAGAAACTCAAGAAGTTTACCTACAGAAATAAAATCATTTACTTCCCTCTCTTGTCCAGGAGAGCCCAAGCACTAAGCAGGCCTGGCCTCACGGGCGACACGGAGAGCAGAGCATGGGCACAACCGGCATCGGCCACCCTTGCTCATCACCGTGCACACACCTTTACTCCATGGGGATCTCCCCCAAAGAATGAGGCTRTACTGGCACTGGGAACAGTAACTCTCAATTCCATTGACTAGAAATTGTTTGAATACTCCACCTGTGACCACATCAACTCAAAACTGGTCAGTGTGGTGAGCATTTGCCTCTTCCCAGTTCTTCAGCACAGACACCTGGTTAAGTTAACCAACAACTGAGAAGTATATGAAAAAACTGAAAGAAACTTTGACTGAAGTACTGCTCTGTTATCAGGGACTGGTGGAGTCAATCCTGATTCTTAAGGCAGAAGACTAATGCAATCTTCTATTGTACCCAGTTGGCTATCAGTTGTGTGAAATTCAAGTTCCTAGTTAGCTTTGAACAAATTTCATATGAAGGCACCATTCTAGAAGCTTTATATTGATTATCTTTCACTTTCATAATAAATAGGGGAGTGGCCTTTCTTACCATTCCCTCTTCAAGAGATGATTTCAAGATATTTTTAACAGCCTCTTGGACAGTAACCAGAATCAAGTCTGCTAAAGCACTGTCTATTTATCAATTTATCAGTGAATCCACAGAAGAAACCCAGTGTTAGCAACAAGCAACAGTTACTAGAGGAAAAGAAAAAGGAGATGCTTTTTCCAGTTCCCCAAATTCCTTTAAGAACACAAAGATTTCAAGACCTTTTTATTTCACATAAACAATCCTTCAATCCAATTTTCACTAAGCCTTATAGTTGCCTGAACACTACTACATAAATTCATTTGAGAATCCTCAGAATATCCTGCCACRTCTTTTGAACCTGCACCATGAAATTAGGGTTTCCTATCACTCTGAAGCATTTGGACATCCAAGTTTCACCTTGTGCGTTTGTTTTGTATGAGATGCTGGCAACGTAGGAGGCAACTGAAATAGATTAAAGAGTTGTGTTTCCAGAGCTGGAAACCCAGCAATGTTTTTGGTAGGTTTATAGATAGAAGTTTCTCATACATTCTCATCAACATACAGACAAGTGACACAAGTGACAATAGTAGGACAGGCTCTCCAGAAAGCTTCATCTCCTGAAGTCCTGGTAAATCCAGGCCTCTTAAGGTAAAAGGCTAGAGGAGCCAGATAAGCCATATCTCATGTAATCTGATATGCCACCTTCCTTTTCCTGCACAGAGGGCTCACAGTCAAGAGCTTTTACAGATTGACACGATGAACTACGGCCATCAACACAGACACATACAGCAACTTTCACAGTCCACATAAAATGTTTGTCACCAGCAGAGGGGGAAAGGCACTAGAGAGATCAAAGAAAAARTAATGAGAGAAATACTAAGTCCCACTTCCAGAAGTAACTCATACATAAAGGTACACTTTCAAAATACATTTCTATACATAAAATATAAATACATATAGAAAAATTAAATCACAATGCTAACAATGCATTTTATTAATATTATCCAATGGAGAGAATGGTTTAAAAAGTGTTGATTGTGGGCCTTACTTTGACTGTCTATCAGTATATCTTCCATTATGTCTGAGCACAGATTATATATCAGTTTAATCCTATGGAGCTAGCCCCTGATTTAGAATTTACATCTTTGTTATATACACTAGCAATTCTTYCTCAGATTCTCCTAGCAATTGACATTGGCATAAAGCAAACCAGATTTCAGCAACACTTGAAGATATTTTATAACTTCACATAGATTTTTTTTCTGGGATATCAGGACAGCTATAGGGAGTGAGTGGTCAGGTAGTGAAGTATACCACAGACATCCCACTTACTCAGGACTGTAGGTTTTTAGAATTCAGAAGCACAGAATGTAAAACAATAATGGACACAGTTTCATAGCAAGTTTAAGCTGTATACATTTCAAGGCATACTTACAAAAACCTGATTCCTGACTAACAGAACATGTGCTTACATGTGTTTAAAAAAGAAAAAAAGTGTGGTTAAAATCAAGAAACTGAAAACACAAGCTAGRGAAACAGGCTTAAAGATTACTAGCCATAGACAAATAGCCTCGCCATTAGCCTTTCTTCCAAAAGGAAGACTAGGATTCACTGAGAATTGGACCCCAACTGGATCCCAATTTCCACAACAGAACCTGTGGAGTGGCACATACACCTATACAACAATACAGAAAAGGAAAAAGAGAGACTTGTTCAGCTGAAGGATTATTTCTATAGATGCTTTTCAGAGTACCCTATTGGCAAATCTAGTCATGCATTCTGCTGGAGAAGCTGACCAGAAAGGGGACACAGGGCAAGGACAGACCAGAGGGGCTGGGAGCAGGTACACAGCATTCTAGGACAGGAATCAGAGCAAAGAAACCAGCCCACTTGTCCAAGAGCCAGACTTGAGTTTATGCCTGGTTTTTCCTTCCTGGTGCCAAGTGCATACGGGAGGACTGCTATGGAGGATACATATTCATCCCTCAGACAGCACTGAAGGAAAGAAGCTTCTCACATTATTTTCTTAATGGTTATCTCAGGTATGTTCATGTGAGGGGCTGATCAGATAAAATGGGGCCCCTAACAGAAGCCAGTAGGTCTCACCTGTGAAATGCCACCTCATAGAATTAGAGTCTGTGAATGAGAAACAACTTTGGAGAGACACAAGGRAGTCTCATCACACCCTCACCCCCTCTCCCCACCTTCCCCAACTGAGAGGAAGATGATGTCAACACAAAGCATAAGGAGGGGAGGTCCACAGAGCATCTCTGGGAACAGGGAGAGGGATGTAGGAAGTAAGACTGGCAGATGGCAACTGAAGGCAAATGGAGTTTGAGTCCTACAGAGGAAGAGATTTTTAAGAGCTCCAGAGAGGCCCTTCTTATGGAAAGAAAACAGTTAAGACAACAGCCCTCCCTCCTCTCCACTGCATTGGTGAAATGCCAGAAGCACTTTGCTAAAGTTCACATAAGCATGGGGGAAATGGAACTTCAAACATCTGGAGTATGGAGGTCAGACAGCGCTGCAGAAGCAGCTGGCCCCGCACGCAGGAGGCGGCTGTCTGCCAGCATGTCAGCCAGGGAAGAGGTGGGACGGGGCTGTGCCTCAAAGCAAGAGCCTGGAAAACAGCAGATTGAAGTTCTATTCCTGGCTCTGCCAGACTTCCTGTGCTATGCCAAGCAAGGAGCTTTGCTGCTTGGGCTTGGAGCTGTGCACCTGCACCAGGAATAGACAGAGTACAGGTGGGCACAGGTAAAGGCAGCACTGCCACAGCTGCCTGCTCTGGGCACAGCGACACACAGTGACACACAGCCCAGATTTCTCTGTTAAACATTTTCCACTGATGTTTTTAATTGCTAATGAAAACGCACAAGTGAGTTACAGATAACACTTCCTGTGCTTTGGCAAAACCTACTGTCAATTTTAACGATTTGAGCAAACTAAATGTACATACCCAGCACTAAGAAGTCTGTTATGAACACTACTTATTTAAAAAAAAAACCACTAGCCCTCCAATGACCTGCAATACAGGTTTATATGGAGTAAAACAAATTTTTTGTGTTCTAGATAACCTTCCTTTCTTTCAAATGCAACTGCTATTTCAATATCTTGTTCAAGAGCTTGAGTATAACAAACAGAAAAGAATCATCACTAATGCAGATGTCTGTGGGAAGACAGAGAAGAGGCGACAAGGCATTTATCTCCACTTGCCTCCGAAAGTCTATGGCTTTTCAGCACCCAATGTCAGGAGCGGGGGAAGAGAAAGAAACAGCTTCCATGGTGTCATCCTTGTTATGACACAAAATCCCTGATCACTCTAGAATATGGTTTCCAGTATTCGCAGGAGATTCGGCTGTGGCTGAACCCCACCACTTCAGAAGCGCTGCACAACAGGAAGTACAGACCCAGCTCTGCATCAGATCAAAACTACAGCACATGGCAAATTAACAACTGGCAACCATTCACTTGACTTTCACACTGCCACAAACATCTTTCTGAATCTCAGTTCTTTTACTCAAGCCCCTCCTCTGGGCCACCACTTCCCCTTCACCAAGACAGGACTCCAATAAGAGAACTCTCAAGGTCCACCCCCTCTCCTCTCGTGCTCCACACAGTGAACGGAACAGAYATTTCAATGCTTAACTAACATCAGTTGCTGATTAAAATCAGTCTTTAAATTGGAAGACACTTCAAAAGAGAAGTGTTTCAACAGTACAATCTGATGGATTTTAGACAGAACAACATTTGGGATGTGTAGTCATGTTACATTTGCATTCAGCCCTAAAGAGTAGATAAATGCTTTTGATTATGCAAAGTCAAAATTCCAGCTGTATGTGTAAGTGTATTTCAGTCTGTGAAATTAGATATCAGTAATTTCAATTTTTTTTCCTGGGTATTCCTGAATACATGCATGACTAAGTCATTTCAAAAGAAAAAAAGAAGAAAAAGAAATATGCTCATGCAAGCTTCCGCATAACAGTTCCAGCATATTAAAGTAGCTGATTGAGTCCTTCTTTTCCTTACTGGAAACAATGCACTTGTCTAGAATTAAACAAAACACACAAACCTAAATATATTTTTGACTGTAGGAAAGCATAACAGAAAGGAAAAATTAAATGGCTTCTTCAGTAGTTTGGACTCACTAAAGAACCACCATGGGAGTAGAACAAAACTGTATGTCAAATGAAAAGCATTTTGTGTGCCAAAAAAAGCAACTTCATAGGAGATGAACATGTGCAATTGCAAAGAGCACTGCAGGTGGCTGAAAAGGAAACCATCTAAAAAAAGCCTATGAAAAATAAACTCAACAGAACAAGTCTGAATTTTCTGAAAGTTTGTCTGAGGTAAGAAGCTGATAAAGCTGTAACAATGATGAGTCAGAATGCTCATGCCTGAACAACAAATAAAAAAAGCCCAAAGCYCAATACTTCACATTTAGTTGTAAGTTGGCAAGTCAAATTGGGAAGAGCATGGAACAGAATCCATGCCAAGAGAAAGTGAGCTAATATTGCCTTAGCCTTAATGCATCACCTCTTCTGTGCTTTATTTAATCAGCTCTAATAGCAAAAATAAAATATTTTCCAATAATAAAGGTTATGTTATGTGGATGGGATAGTGGACTTACTGTATATTTCAAAATAATTATTATGCTAAAGAGTAAAAAAACTCACACATAAAAGCTATTCTCATTTATCACGTGTATTTACTTGAAAGCAATCTGGATTAATTTTCAGACACGTTTTTCTTAAAACAAGAAAATCCCAACCATCAAATGACCTAAAACCAATCAAAAAAATACACATACACACACAAATACATAAACACATACACAAAAACACCTCTCCCAAGCATCCCCCTTGTCCACATGAATTCAGAGCCTATGAGATGTCTAAGGCTGACAGTTCTCAGAGACTGTTTCCCACACACATAAAACAAGGACAACATGTTGGAATGATGATGGGTATCCTTTAGCTACCTGCAGACATAGTCTGATTACAAATCACCCAAGGCACCATGTTCCTTCTATCCCTCTTTGATCATGTCATCCGATGGCASTGATACAAGCTTGTGGAACATGYGCTGGTTTTCAGCTGGGTCAGCACTGCACCAGGAGTAACTCAGGAGTATTAATTCAACAGCCATCATGTGGCTAAARGCCATACTATCTACACTACAAACCCTCTTGGATTYGCTTACCAACACAGCTTACCCTACATGAAATGTCTAYTTCTCATTTCCTAAATGCTCAAGGGTTGAATATTCCACTTTAACCRGAAGAGAACTACTAGAGTTCTAGACTCTTAAAAGATTTTTTTTAATAAAAAACAACTTTGTGGCTGTACTACGAGGTGCTACTCCAATGGAGCRATAATCAACAACAAGGATTTGTTTCCTCTTGTCCCCCTGCCCATCAGTAAAATAGGGTAGCAGGAACAATCCTCAGCCACTATAGATTCCAATCTAAAAGTTTTCAGTACACATTTTCTACTTGACAGTTCACTTACTACTCATATTACTGTCTTCTGCATATTCTTGTAGCAAAGAACTCTTCCATGTCCCCTGAATACCAAAACAATCTGGGTCTGACAAGTTTCTTGCTTTCGTTTTCAAAGACAAACACAGAACAAAATGGAWCAACTTCCTTACTCTGCCTGTCCTTTCTCAAACCCCCTTCAGCAAGAAGGTACATCAACACAGGACAAGATTAGAAGCATTATGAACTTCCATCAGCTCAAACTTAAGATACTCAGGGAAAAAAAGGAGAGTTGACAAAAATGCCCTCACATGTTTCCTAGGACTGTGCTACTATTTTGGACTGAGTCATACAGACTTCTTGCAATTTGGGATATATTAAGTAAAAGCAGAAGACAGACAAGCAAATCACAAGCATGTATGACATTTACCAGTTTAACAGAGAGGGAAGGAAGGGCCAAGGCAGAGATGGAATTGCTAAAGCTGCTCTAATTCTCCACTGCCATTTTTATTTCCACACAGAACTCAAGCAGGAAGTTGCACATTGTTTCTGTAAATGGATTTCCCTTAGCCTCCCAACCCTTGGCCACAACTGATATGAAATACTGCAGTTCCATCTCTTGGTAACACCCAGACAGCCTCAGCAGTCCCAGCAGCACTTACCCCATACTGAGCCACAACCTTATCCACCCTAAACTTTTTCTAACTCAGGCAGGGCCTACTGGCAGAGGGACCCTGGCCCAAGAAGAAGCTGTGCCATAATTCAGCCCCTCCATCTGGGTCACACCTCAGGCCTGCACGTGCACACACCCAAAACTGAGATCTTGACTTTGTCCTGTGCAAGAGCACCTGAACACAAACACTGCAGCCTGATGGCAGGTTAAGAGACAGGGCAAGTCTTGAGAAGTCTTGTGTGTAAGCACAGAGAGACAGGCACACCACTATGTCCCTGCTGCTGAATRTATCATTCTACTATTGCTACAGTCAATTCATTAGACTGCTAATGTGCTCAGAAATCAGCAATTTCCACCGTGCAGTTATTAGCATATTGATTAAATAGGATTGCAAACACTTGGGGAGAAGCAGAGCATTAGCCACTGGAGAAGACAGAGAATGAAGCCAGTCAAAGAAGCAGCTGGAAGTCTGCAGTTTTCAAGACCTTGTCTCCAGGATAACTGAGCCCACAATTCAGGGAACAGGGGGCAGAGAACAAAACACTGTCACAAGAGAATGGCAGGAAAAAGAAGACTGACCATCTCCTGCTGTCACTTTAGGCAGAAGTTATACATATGCTCCACAAATACTGACCACTGAAATGTTTACAGCTAACTGAGGAGGGCACAGGGGTGCCCTGGTGAGGATGCTCCAAACACCACGRTGGGTTATAAGCCTCTGAACAGCACCACACAGTTTCAAGAGGCAGCTSTTCCACACCACAGTAACAACCACCACAGGTGTGCAAGATTGAACACTGACCCGCGCAGCGCTGGACAGCTGAACACACACTGCAGAGTCACTGAACACCTGCAGGAGACCTGAGTGCACAGGAGAGTGGGGGGGATTGACAGACAGYTACCTCAATCAGGGAGGGAGGTGCTGCTACTTCCCCAGGAGATGAAGGGTACATCACAACACTATTTCATGGGCTACTAAAGACAGCTGTGCAAACTTCTGTGGCCTACCTCCCCCCACTGCCTTGGGAGAGTCTGGGGAGGTCAATGTACTTTTTGGATTTAAACTGTGTATATCCACTCAGCAATGCAGAGTGTGTTTATTCCCAGAAGTATACAGCTAATATAAACAACAACTACACATTTGTTTTAAGAGCTACCACGACTAAGGAATCTCAACAAAGGGGAAGGAGGGGAAGAGTACACAGGAAAATTATCCAAGTAAGATCTGCAGACTGCTCACAATCTGTTTTCCCAGGATGTTTGCTTAAGTCACATAATTGTTTGCAGAACCTCTGCTTTCTAAAAATGCATTTGGAAAAATTCATTCCACATTTTCTTAAAACAGTTTCTACTGATTAAATGATGCTTTTCAATATTCTCAAAGTAGGTGACCTGTCATTATCCAATAATGACCAGTCAGCTGCATTCTCTGAAACACATTCTAGGCAAACATTTCACATGAAAATGAGTATTTTTAAAGTTTTCCAAATATTTTTTTTAAATGTCAGATATATTTAGTTCGAGTATTTAAGCCAGCTCTAGTAGAGAGCACCTCTGAAGAAATTTTTGCATTGACTGAAGGACTATACATTAATGCAGCTTGAGGAAACAGTCCCAAAGTTATTGAGCTGAAAATAAAATGTCAGTAATTTGGAGTTGTGGTCCCCTCACTCTCCTTTTGCTCCCATGAATGGAGGTTTAGAAGTATGAAGCAAGCTAACTGGGAGTGAAGCTTGAAGTTCTTGCTGCCAGCCCAGGGGCACACTGCACTGCAGGAGGAATTTGCTGCTTAAAGCAGCAAAATCTCCAGTGACTGAACTTGAGTTTTGCTCAGTGAAGGCTTATGGAAACCATCCCCCGCTTCCTGAGCTTTTTGTTATTTATTCATGTGCCACAGCCTGAGCTCAGAAAAGGGAAAAACTTGTTATTTTAACCAAAGCATCATGAACACCCCCAGAAATTCTCTCATCCACTTTTAGCATTCAGACTACCATCAAACACAACCACTACATCATGAGTGCTTTGAAACTGTAATAGATGCAGCACTTCTGAGGCCAGCTGTAATGCTACCATCAAAATAAGGCACTAGCAGACATACCTACAGGTCTGAATATCACCCATGACACAAAACCAGATATGCTTAATTACACGTCCATTTAGGATGAGGCTAAACCAGGAATATGGAAGTGGTGTGATGGCCATCCTCAGTGTGAAGAGTGGAACAAATAAAATAAAGGATGATCTGGCTCCTATCAGCTTATAGGTGATATAACCCTGTTGGTGCTGGCTCTTAACTTGAGATACAAAATGCATGAGGAAACTAAATCAGAATACAGTGACATAGGTAAGAGATTAGATAGCTGAGAAAGGCTAATTTGTTTCAGGCCTTTTGACTGAAGGACTTCTCTATCTTAATGACTCATAATTACATTAGGTTAGAACATTTCTGTTATGATTTGGGGGTTCCTCCATTTCACAAATGGAGATTGTCCTCAATTACTTCAGCATCTCACTCATCACCACAGCAGGCAAAAAGTGCCATGAGATGGAGTACTGAAATAACATAATATTTCTACCATTCTTCCACTCTCAGAAGGCATAATCTGCTCAGACACATGCGCAGGTCAACTGCATCATTTCAAGTTAAGTTCCTTTCTTATTYTTAATCTAAGTTTAAACTAAAAGAAATTCAATAACTATTTAGAGAATACACAAATTGCTAGTCACAACAGCAGGCATTTTATTAGCTTATCATACACTACCTATGAGCTATTAAAGAGCAAAAAATATGTACCCTGCTCAAAAATTTCAGTTAGCACCTTTTTCAGCCTAGCTTGCTTTTCCACAGCACAACTCATCTTTTCTAGTCCTGTACTACATCTGGCCATTCCTGCATCTTGCTCAATACTTGACTTAACAACACACATAAGAAAATCCTATAAATGGACAAAGAAGGATCAGCTTCCCAAAGACGATGTTTATCTTCTTTCCAGTCTGATAAAGGTTGATTTGTGGTACGAAGGCTTATCTTGCCACCTTGTAAAGCCCAGTTTTGAACACAGTTAAAAAATAATAACTTAAAATGAAAAAAATAATCCTCTAAGACTCTGAGTTCAACATGCAAGCAGAAATTCCTACATTCAAATCAAGCCCTTCAGTCATTATTCAATTTCCTTGTTCTTATATTTTCAAATGATGGCCCAACTGACTTTTTCTGAAGCAATTATATGTTTTATTATTTCCATCATGACCCCTCTCAACTCTAAGGTCCCCATTCTACTTGTTCTTAGTTTATATATAGAAGCCTAATAGTTTTTAATCATATCCTTGCTGCTCCTGGTCCTGCCACACAGAGGAATTTGAGATAGCATGACAAGATCAGGTTGATTATTATTTCTCTCTTGCAAGCAAGGACAGAGAAGCCAGTAAAGAAATAGCAAGCCATGCTTCAGTCCTGGGGTGAGACCATGCTGAATTGTACCATTGGATCCATTGTAAATAATCATCTTAGGACAACGTGTGAGGGGAAGAAGAAAATGCTTTTAGGCATGAACAGGTGAAGCTACATTAAACATTAGCACTCATACAAGGATACGTTCATTAAGAAGTCACAACTACTCAGCAGATTCTCAAAGAGGAAGCAAACAACACAAAAAACCATCACAATCAATATGCAATTCTGTGGTCACATATTACTTACATTTTTATGCCCATAAGATAGAATTAGGTACAATATTAGCCAAAATTATAAAACAATATAACTATTTGTTGGAACCAGAATTTAATATTAGAGAGGAAAATGACAGCTTTAGTAATCTGCATTTTGAAATTAAGAGAGAGGCACACATACTTTTATGCTGGTTACTTCTATGTGCATAGTAAACATTCCAAACAGGAATGACTGAAAGAGCAAATGACAACCGACCATAGCTAATTGTCACTCAAAATGTGCTCATTCAAAACACATTGTGTTTTGTCAAAAAAAACCCCAAAACACCTCTCTAGAGTACAGCTTTTAAACAAACAAATTTACAGTTTTATTTTCACTATGGCCACAATGCTCTCTCTGTGATGGCACTTGCAGCAGTGTCAGGGAAGAATTAACAATATTCTCCAGCAAAATAAGCTGTCCCAAATAAACAATGTTCAGGATAACTTATTTAGGTCTTTAGCCACAAATTATATCACCCAACACCATTTCACATTTTTGTGCAGTAAACAGAAACTTCCCTTTGTGGTCTGTGACTGCCCCAGTGATGCAGAGATGATGCTGGTAAGGGAAGGGATTCCCACTGGGGCTCCAGAGCCACACAACAAGCGTTTAGTAAGATTAACACAGTTGGACAGATTGTCACACTTCATACACACTTTTTCAAAGTTCCAAGAAAGCAACAGAAGTTGTCCCAGCTTCAGAAGAACAGCTACCAAGTAATTCATAGACCTCCCATGAACTAATGAAGTGTTCTCTGTATATACATGACCTGTAAGGGGGCTTTTACAAGACATGCACAACATATTTTAATGGGTCCCGAAAAGCTACTAATAAAGAGAACAAAGTCAAACCATCAGCAGCATAAAGAGCGGCAGCATTATTATTGGCTGATAAACACTCATGTGAATCATTACTTGGTTTTCCACCCGCAGATCAAAGTTAACTAAGCACTTATTACCAGCCAGCGGAAAATACTAAGCAATTCCTATCTGAATAGCACAAGAAGTCCAGCCACAAGCACCCAGCAGGATTTGTTCTTGTGCTTGAGTCGCAGCTCCAGTGATGGTATGTATACATTGAATGTTGTTGCTCATCTTCTTCACAGTAAGCTTCTTGTACTCGTTTTTCCCCTCCATTCCCCCAAAAAGAGTCAGCTAAAGCACACCACTACCCAGCTGCCACAAAAACCAAAATTCCAAATAGCTGCACTGGATGGCACAGGTACAACAACTGAGTAAATGCTTTGGCAGCTGGCTACCTGCTGTTTTATTAGGCACAATGTTCTTATCATCTCATACATTGCATTTATGCAATTAAAACATTGACAGAGATAAAACYTCCAATTTTATCCAAACCAGGAACTATTCATATGTGAAGACTGGTGGGTTACTAAGACTTGAAACAGAAGAAAAATCACTTTCAGGCAGCAAGCTAACCAGATGCACCAAGATTCCTTGGAAAGTCCAATATGTGACTTCATATCAGGTCAGTGACGCATTTCGTCTGTGTGGTGTATCTCTCAGATATGAGAGGTTTTCATTAAAAAGACTGCACAAACACTGATGACTCCTTTGTTACACAAAATTGTCAAAAAGGCCTTTCAGAGTCCYGTTCACAGTCCTGGATTTTTGGCTTTGATTTCAGAAAACTAGAGGCTGCATCAGGCCTCTTAATTTAGTATTTAATGAGGTATCTAGAGCTTAGAGCAAAATAACCATTGAGCAGAAATAAGGTTTTAATGGTCTAAAACACATTGAAAACTATGCATTCAGACTGCCCTTCTAGCAGACAGTGGAATGGAATAAGCATATGAAGGAATTCATGACAGTCAATGGCTATTAAAGTAAGCAACTTTGCTCATTCCCCAAAAATATGCTCAAAATCCTGCATTCCACAGAGGAAAAAAAAAAGTGTACAAACCAAAAGCTTCAGGTTCATTTTCTTCTTCATCAAAGCAACTGCTCTTCCCCCTCACAGAAAGGCTGACATTGTGGTTGCTCTCTCATAGGGGTTCATAACTAAGTATCATGGGAGGGCCTCTTTGATTTGTTTGTTGGTACTACGCTGGGGCTTTCTTTTTGACTGCATCAGCTGAATTGCACAGGGATTACAGACATCCTACATGCATTCATTTGTGGACATGAAGGGAATTTCTCAGCTGAATGGCTGACAAGGCAACTCTGGCACACTACACTATTTTCTGAGCAATTTATATATATCATGTAGAAGCTGATATGCACAAAGTTTAAAACAATTTTCATAAGAAGACAGATAAACAGAGCAAGCACAGCACAACTTCTTGGAGCCTTGGCCTCTATCAGGGAGAGAACAGGAAGAACAGGATGTGAAGCAAAGGCCACAGATAACTGTCAGCACTTTATTAGGAGAGAGAACGTCACCCAAGGCAAGCTTAATCTAAATAAAAGGTGCAAGTTTCTTGCCATATTTAGAGTATTTGTGGCTGCTGACAGGCACRGGCAGTCCAAGAGAACCAGACAGAAGAAAGACATTAGCTTTCTAATATATACAGCATTCGATGATGCACTAGTTCCTGCTGATAGTTTTGGTCTCTCCACACTTCTGAATGTGTGGAAAGTCTGAATGGAGGTGGAGCTTACAACATTTGTAGATATGTGATGGCAGCTTCTCCCCTGACTTTGTAATTATCTTGCCCCCTCCATCACCAAACAGTTCCTATAAACTTATGATATGCCTTTCAAGGAGAGAAAGTCAGCTTTTAGGATACATCCAGCTGCTGCAGTGTAATACCAAAAAGAGTCATGGCAGGAGATCCACTGCTGCATCACACTCCACTCCAAAATAAAAAGGCTTTTCCAGCTCCATGTACTAATCTGCCGAGCTTCAGCTTATGGCTAGCTGTTCAACATTACACTGTCACTATCAGRCAGAAGACTAACTGCAGAGACAGAAACTTATGGTAGCCCAGTAGACTTAAGTACTACTGGGCTGCCAGAACACCACTGCTTTGCTTTTTCTTTATCAGAGCAAAGTAACACAACTCCTTCAACCTCTCCTTGCAAGCTGCATGCTCCATGCCCCTGGCCGTCTCTGCATCCCTGTCTGCTGGACTGTCTCTGGTTTCCCTAAATCACTCTTGAACAATAAAAAGAAAAACCAACAAGCCAGACCCAGCAGTCCCGATGAAATCGCATCAGTGCCTTTGATCTGTCAGCCACAATCTTACCAAGGCAGCCCCAGCACACTGCTTCACTTATTCAGATAGCCTTGTGGTGTTGGCTCATGCTCAGTACAGCACCCATCAGCACACCAGCTCCTTTCCAACCCATTACTACTCACATAGTCACCTCCTAGCACATACAAATGCACGTTGGGTCCTACCCTAGGGAGTAGAACCTTGCACCTTGCCCAGTTCGCAAAGGATTTTGCTGGTTCAATAGGAGTCCTGTGTACTGAAGCTCTGCTATTCAGCGTATGAATCACCTTTCCTAACTTAGAGTTAGTCCCAGACTTGTTGAGGATGCTTTATGTTCTGAATGGYCTCCAAAGAATGTTCTGAACACTGYGGGCTCCAGCACTGACCCTGCTGTTAGTAGCATTTGCTAGTTCTGACTAATCTTCTCTCCAATTAACAGTCCTTCYATCTAGCCCATATGTTCTTTAGGCCAGAGACAAAGGTCAGAGGTCCAAGCATTTACTTCTTTTTAATGAGGCAACTTCAGCATAGAAGTACCTGGACAGCTGTACTTTGCAAGTACAGTTACCATTAAGAGGATCTAGAAAGGTCTTTTGCTCCCATCTGTAAGTGYACTAAAGTACTTCATGTAATTGCGTTTTTCTAGGCATGACCATCCACATTTATCAACAGATTTGTCACATTTTCTACCCTGTTTCTACTTCTTGGCTTTCAAAAATGAATTAAACTGTGTTGTGATCATACAGCACAACCCCTAAATGCAGTATCACATTAATCCAAAGTACACACACACTCTGARAGCTCTTTCTCACAAAAACTCTATCATAAAAAGTCACCACTGTAACTGCACAACCTTTTGCCTCTTCAAACACCAGAGACAGGCTGAGCATGTAACAGCTCTCATGCTCCTCTTCCCTGTCAAACACCAACTCGCTACTGCTTTGGAGCTCACCCCTTACAGCCCCAGAACATGTTCTGGAGGACTTCTCTGAAACCTAACCCACACCAGTCCTGACTGGCAGCTAACCCAATGGGAAGATTTAGTATTTGGAATTGTCCATGTGTGATTCAACATAGGCTACAGCTGCAGGATTCAGAAAGCCTACAAGCAGACATCTGTGTATCTGCACTGTTGCCCGGACTTTACCTACACATCCATGCCACAGCAACATAAGGCATTTGGCTTTCTGCTTGCCTATGGCACTGGAATTACACATGCAATTAATTAGACATGGATGGTAACAAGCATCTTCTGAACTAATTCAGGGGAGTTTTTAAACTATTTTTTTAGTTCTAAAAGCTTATAACTTTAAATGGCAACAAAAAATGTGTGTGTATCCTTTTTTTGCTGAGAGTGATGTTTTCAGAACACCTTTTTTTGCAATAGTCCCTATTTCGTATTAGAGGAGAGCTTCAGATGCAAAAGAAAATCTTCACACTGAATATTTAAGGAAGGCAGTGTTTCCTGGTGAAGACTATAATTTCTTTAAAAGGAGACTATTGCTTTCTTCATGCTTGGATTCAAATACTGAGCTATTTTAAAACTGTTTATGTAGAGGGGGAAAAAAAAAGGAATAGTTGCTACATCCAGTGCAGCAGCTCTGACATAAACATGAGCRCTGCTCCGTTACATTTTTCAGTTTTGACACAGTAAACAAGGATGCCCCTGTCAACCTCTCTCCTCTGAGAAATCTGGCTACTCCATCTTCATTCTCTTCAACTTTATGGAAATGAAGCAGCAAAAAATGTATCTTAAAGTACATGTTTTAAGTCAACTTTCATTTCCAAGAAGAGGAGAGGAAGAACTGAGCACAACCAAGAAACAGCGCTGAGTACAGAAGGACGATCACTTGTCTAGTCCTGCTGACCACACTGCTTCTGACACAGGCCAGGATGGCACTGGTGGTCTTGGCCACCTGGGCACATGCTGCATCAGGTTCAGCTTCTGTTGACCAACACCCCCTGGTCTTTTTTCTGCTGGGCAGCATCCCAGATACTTCTCCAAGCCTGGAATGCGGCATGGAGTTGTAGTCCAACTGCAGCACTTGGCACTTTGTCTCATTGAACCCCAGACCACCAGCCTCTTCCATTCCATCCAGCCTGTCCAGATCCTGTTCAGAGCCTTCCTGCCCTCCAGCAGACCAACACTTCCACCCCACTTGCTGTGTCTGCAAACTGACTGAGCRTGCTCTCAATCCCTCATCCAGATCATTGATAAAGCTATTAAACAGGACCAGCCCCAATATYAAGCCCTGAGGAACACCACTGGTGACCAGTGACTAGTTGGATGTAGCTCCATCCACCAACACCCCCAGGTTTGGCCATCTCTAGAGTTTTCTACCCAGCAAWGAGCACATCCATCCAAGCCATGAGCAGCCAATTTGTTCCGAAGATGCTGTGGGAAATGGTGTCAAGGGCTTTACTAATGGCCAGGTAGACATATCCACAGCTTCTCACTCATCCACTAAGTGGGACTCCTTGTCATGGAAGGAGATCAGGTTGGTCAAGCAGGACTTGCCTTCACAAACCCATCCTGGCTGGGCCTGATTCCCCGGTTTCACATGTCACATGTTAGCACACAAGATGATGTGTTCCACAACCTTCCCTGGCACCAAGGTCAGGCTGACAGGCTGGTATTCCCTGGATCCTGCATTTGGCTTTCCTTGTAGGATGGTGTCTAGCACATTTGCTAAGTTAATGCCATCAGTGAAGGCTTGATGCCCATGTTGGTGCAAAGTATACACTTACTATCTTTTTCCCCCTAAATCTTGCCTAACAGGCTAAGTAGGATCCCTTATACCAGACAGGTTTTCAAACTTCTCAAGAAGAGCGACCAAGTCTCTGCTCCGCTATATCAGAGCAGCTTGGCAATGCTCCAGGTCAACATGAAGGATTTAAACCAAAGAGCTGAGCTCTGTGTGYACAGCCCCCTGTACTGGGTGTAGTAAACAATCACATGGCAGGTCACTCCAGACCCAGGCATTACAGCTTGAAAGACAACTGCAACTACAAAAAGCACAAATGCAGCTGGGCAGGTTTTTGCTCTGGTTGCTATAAGAAAGCCATTCCATTGCCTCCACCTCAGAAAAGTGCCCCCTCACCACACTGTGATTACTCGCGAAGCCTCTRTATTTGTGCTCAACCAGAAACCCAAGCCAAATTAATTTTTTCCTATAAAACYAAGCACAATTTCCATCTGTAAAATTAGGCTCCAATAACAACATAACACACTAGTCCATCACCTAACTTCCAGAGAAGAGGGTACAAAGCTAGGAAAAATACAGAGTGGCTATTAATCAGGCTTAGCTATCCAGGGATTTACCTTAGAGTCATTCTGGAGAACGTGAACAGTGAATTGAAAAACAGTATGGAAACAGAAACTGTCTGGGCTCAGAAGAGCCACAGGACTTTCTTCCTTASAAGAACTATCAAATTGTATCTTATTTCACAGACAGCTGCTCTATTTTGGAAACCCCAGAATCGAGTAATTGACCTGGCAATGCCTCAGCTCTGTGCTTCTAGGCAATACTTCTTAGAATGCCTTATTGAGAATTTGTTCATCCTCAAGCTTTGTTAACATGAAAATATTCACAATTGATACAGGCACAGGGAAGGAGACTCTGGAGATCCCAAAGCATTTTACAACAGTCTAYCACAGCAATTGTACAGCCGATTTAAGAAAGGCAGTTGAAGCATTTGAGCAGAAACACTTCAAAGCAAATAGCTGAGYTGGTATGTGTGCATTATCTGTATCCAGTTTAATTCTACAAAATTAGTCGGCAGAGGTCCATTTATAAGCAAGGATTAGTTTCAGGCAAGACCAACCAGGACAGAAACTACAAGCAAGTGACCTTGTTAAACACTCCTCAAAAGCTTTACAAAGCACTGATTGTTCACAGCCTTTAGCAAACAGTTCATGTATCAGGTGACTCAATAGCTTCCAGCATAGTGCCTTCGGTCCAAGCAGCAAATAGTACAGTGGGTTAACATCTTTTATGCTAGTATCAAACATTTTGGCTTTTTCCATGGTTAGCCATACTAGTGGCCAATGAGAATTTACCAATAATCACTTCTCAAACACACTGCAGCTCTCAAACACTTAAGAAAAGATACGCTCAGTATAAGAGGGCATCCAATGCTTGGGAAAATCAGTAGATTTAGTTCTTTTTTCAGCCATTTCTTAAAAGATACAATCCCAGCATCTCTGAATACTTAACAGAAAAAAAAAGCTTATCTACAGCAATTTCATTTCCTCCTACTTTCCTGYTCCAGTGGCAGGTACTTTTTACATACTTCACACAAGTTTTAGCATTGTTTAGTTCTCAGCACACGTTAGCCTCACATGCCTTTCTGATAGGTTTGTTACTAGGAGGGSCCTTCCATATGCACTGGAATCTTCTCCCTGCTGACATGCTTTTGATAAAACCACTGTGCTGCCATTTCACAAGGATGTTTAGAAACCACAACTCTAAAAAAAACAGTAAGAGTTATCAGGGCTGGGAAGGGAGACAGCAGAGACCATAAGAAGCATTTTCTTTCACATATTTGGTCTAAGGTGTACCACCAACAGGATGCTGGTTGACCAACTAAGGTTTTTAATTCACTGGCTGCACTGAAGAACATTTTAGGTTGCATCCTGTGCTATTTGTTTACAAAACATCTCAAAGAGACATAGGACAAAGCTCAGTGAAGATCTGACTGAATTTCAGTAAGAGCACAAGAGAGCGGATAYTGGCCTTTCAACAACTCCCTCAAGGGTGAGATAACCGAGTCCTGTCCCTGCCTGCATTGGCATTAAGATGGCGCACATCTGGTTATGCAGCAAGCCACTTCCAGAATTAACACAGCAGACACTTTTGGCTGAGTTAGCATACAATCAGGCCAGTGATCAGGTACAAGGCAGGCAGCAGCAGCAATGCTTCCCCCCCACAGAAGCAGGCAGCCAGGGCGAAGCTTCAGCCAGGGAAATACAGGCTGCCACAGAGAGGGATAGACCTATTCTTTCCTGTCATCTATCTCCATGTCCTCACTGCAGAAACTCCAGTAATACTGCAGCCACAGTTCAAGTCAGGTCAGCTCAGTCATTCAGCTGCCTTGGCTGGGAAGGAGTTTGGCTTGAGCAGATAGTGGCAGCATGTGAACCCCTCTCCCCTTCCACACAGCACATGAAATTATATCCTGCAAGGCTATGAAAACAAATGAACTCACTGCATGTGTTAAATAAAATACCACCTCCCATATGGCACTTCTAACTGAATTTCCTTCAGAAACAGAATCCTTCTCTCTACCCCTCCCTCAAGCACAGCTTCAGATCTTAAAATCTTAATAATTAATTCCTGCTTTAAATCAAATAAAATTCCAGCATTCTTGGTACAKGAACTATTTTTTTTTGGTCATGATCTTAATCACAACGCATGTTTCATAAATATTAGAAAGAAAAAAGTCTTACCACTTTCTATCACAATAAAGAAGTCAACATAAACTATCCAAGTCAATAATAAGAGACAATAATGTCTCCTCCAACACTGTCAGTCCTCTATTAAAAAAGAAAAGAGATTACCTGGGAGATATGGTTGATGGAGGACTCCATCCTCCGTAGCTGGGACGCTTGGATGTCCAGCAGTTGTAATACATTGTTGGCCAGTGCATTGATCTGATAAGCAACACTGGCTAGAGACTGAGTTGTGTAGGCTTTGGTCTCTTCTAATGCTTTCCTTTTATCTGGAGCCTGTAAAGCAAAACAAGACATCTGCTTTAGGGCATGAAGTGGATGGGGAAAAAGGACAGGAACAAAAAATACAACCTGCACTTGGTAGAACCTGTAATCAAGAAGGTCTAGCTGAGCAGCCAAAGTATTTGATCTGCATGAGATTTTTTAAAAATCTCAATCATACACAGGCGAGAAAGTATTTGAAAAATATTTAACAATAATAAATTTAGATGCCAAGAAACAATTCATTCAGTAGGAAAAACAACACTACCATGATTTGCTGGAGTCGATTTTTTAAARCCTATTCAATCACTCATTTCTCAAAAAGCCTCCAAATCCCCATGACCACTGAAATGCTCCTTTTGCCATTTCTTATGAGGTCATGCAGCCTGGGCTAATTAAGACAGAAAAATATTTTCCCACAGTTGGGTGTCCCCTATTCCACATGCCATCTACAAAGCCCACCCTTCAGCTATGCGACCTACTACTCCCACAGACCAGGAGAAGGATGAGTGGAGCATCAGGATGGCATGCACAGAGGCCTCCTGCATACAGGAGTACTTGTGAAATTATCCCTCCTCACACAAAAGCTTAATAAACTTTCCTGGACAGCTGAGAAAGTTCATCATTGACTGAGAAGACACACCTATTTTGAGGAACAGAAGGGAAGATATGCTTTCGCTGAAGGGTAAAAATATAGAGAAAGGGTAACCTTCCCACTGAAATCCCACCTTGATAAGGTGAAGTCCTCAATCTGTCATGAGAGAYGGCTCCCTAGTCAGAGGGCAGGGTACTGCCCAAGATCAGGAACTGTTCACATGACTTGAGTTGCACGGCCCAAGTAAGTCCCTCCTCTCTGACAGGACGGGAATACCAACAGCACCTTTACCATGAAAACACACACACAAAACCTCTTTTGAAGTACTCCCTGTATCACACCTTAGGAGATGGCAGTGGAGGCCATGTATTTAATCTGTTACCCAATTTGCAAACTGCAGCTATCCAGAATTTCCTTCCACTTGCAATAGAGATGCACCGCATAAGGAAGAGTTTGCCGTACACAATGACTCAGTGCTAGTTTGGTCCCAATTTTATGTATTTGTGGAACAAGCAGCAGACCTCAGCAACCAATAGAAAAAGTCCACATTAATAGCCCCTTCTAATTAGACTTCTATTTTTATTGTTGATTTCTTTGAATAACACTCTACACACATTGTACACAAGAGTTACAATGTTAAGCACAAAGCAAGGAAACAAAGACATTCCATTAGCATTCAACTGAGCCCTATGTTTTCCAGTTTCCAAACACTCATTCATTTTTAAGTCCTGTCTCTTATTTTTAAGAAGAAAACCAGAAGGCAAGCTGTTCATATACATTATAAAAGTTGCATCATCACCTAAATACTGCAATATGTTATGCTATGCTACACTTTGCTTATATTTTTTTTAAACACAGGTGAGTTCCCCTCAGTCCAGGAATTTTGTTCATATTCGTGACTAACATTCCTAGCAATGTTTGACACTTATTAGTGACACTTGACACTTGGTTAATGCCATCCTTCAAATGGAATTCRTATACAGATGCCTTCTAAAACGTGAAGCAGCAAGAATGGTTCAATGTAATCTGCTGCCAACAGGCAGAACAGCTATTGCATGTACTAAGGACAGACTATGTAAAACTCCATTTTTTAGTATTTCCAAATGCAAACAAAGTTACCTTTCATCTAAAAAAAAGTATTAACATTTCTAGCTGTCAGGAAAAAATAGTAAAAGTCACTTTGCTTCTTCAGAAAACATATCCTGCAAAACAACTACTAAAAGTTCAAGAAACAAAATTCTGAAAGTTGACTTTCCAAAGAGATATTTTAAACTTCAACTCACAACTAGCAGTGACTTTAAAAACATTGTCCTACTGAACTACAGCCTAAAGAAAACAACCGATAATTCATRCTTGAACTTCTGCCACTGTGGAAAATGTTAAAAATGCAGGTAGCAGATCAATGGTGCCTGAAATAAAAGGTTAACTGAACTAAATACAACCATAAAGCAGCAGTCAACATTAGTGTAACTTCATATAAACTCAAGTGGAGATCTGCAGCCTTTACTCAAGCAGTTTTCTTATTACRAAGTTTCAATTAAATACTATTAGGCTAAACACTAAGAGGTGACRAAGTCACAGCACTCCATTACTGAGTGTTGTCAAAGAAGAAAACTTCAGTGTATAACAAGTTTCTTTTCATCTGTAATGATTCGTTGATTAAATGTCTTGTTCTCATTTGCCTAAGAACCAAACATTTTAGTTATTTGCTCAAATTACTACTTTGGCAGCAGGATTAAATGAACAAAGTTGAGATGTGGAATGCATTCCATGTCCTGCAAGAACTAGATCAGGAACATTTTCAAGCCTTGCAGATAATTCAGGCAATTTCAGTTTGCCAATTAACAGTTTAGATTAGAACTAACTTGACATAAAATCTTTTGCATTATTTTAATGTGAACTGCTGGCACCCACAAGGTATAAGCTAAAAGCTTCACAGACAGCAAAGGCAGGAGGGTAGAGGGAGAAGCCAAGAACTGTGTGACAGAAACAGGAGGGAGCAGAGAGTTCCAGTTTTCTTCAACTGTTACTTTCACATCTCTTCTTAAGCAAAAACTGAAAGCAGACTAGAAGACAGCACACGTGTTTACATTCAATGTAACACATAAGCACTAGGTAACTACTCAATTTTGAGACAACACAATTCAAAGATTGTCTTCTGACTTCTTTCCTAATGGTTCAGAATTACTTTGCAATCTAGTATTAAAAGCTTCAAAGAAATTGGTTTTTTTTCACAAGTTGTCCTTCATATAAACAAAAATTTGATCCCCTTTAGTAGCAAAGTGGATATTATTTACAGAACATCATAGCTTTTGAAGTTTCCCTCCTGTAAACTCCCACCTGTATCCCCAGTTCACCTTTAACAGCCATGTGACTATGACAAAATTGCTGTTTGAAACTGCCTTCACATAACTAGATTTAATACTAAAAAAAAATGTTTTAAAAATCCTTTCATATAATTTAATGGGGTACATAAAGAGAGTTAAAACTGCATGCCACTCCACACTGCATACCATGTCAAATGAAACTTGTATTATAAAGCTTCCTTGAAGGGTTTACACAAATACTATTGCAAAGTCAAAACTGGTTCTGCACCCAAGCAATTGACACAATAAAAACAGAGCAGAAGCTTAATTACTGAGTCTTCAGTTCAGTGACATGTCAAGGTCAAATGATGAGGAACCTCTCCATCATTCTACAGCTGATCCTTACAACTCACATCTTCCCCCTCTCCAAACTGCCACCCACACGGGCACATCCCCACAACACTGTGTGTGCATTATTCAAGCCATCTGCCCTCCCATCTCCCTCCCTCTCAGCTAATTCCCACCATGTGCCAGTTCAGACAGCACACAGCATGTACAGGCTCCTCCACAAATCTCACCAGCTCACACTGCAAAATCATCTTCAGAAGTCAAACTTTCCCCTGCAAACACACCAGTCCATACCCTCAGTACCTGCTGTCCAACCTCGCTTCTCCCTCTTTCAACTTCAGTTCCATTCGCTGTCCTTGAAACTCCCTGTAAGATAAATTCCCCACCAGAACAACTGGTTCCATTTGACAAAGGTCAGAAAGCAGCTTATCAGATCACACCAAAGCTGGCTGGCCTAGCAAAAACAAATCAAAATGCCTCCTTAGTATGTGGCATGGGTTGCTCCACATATTTCATCTTCAAGCTGTTGGAATATGTGCAAATTCAAGCAGAGAAAAACTCATCCAGGAYAAACTACTAACAGAGAACTGCCTTAAAGCAGCCCAATAATCAGTAAGTGAAACAAAGCTCTAAAGTATTGAGTGCTCAATAGCTCTTCAGATGCTTGGASTTCTGTTGCTGGGCTTGATCACTCTCAGCAATCCAGCTACAGGAACAACTTTACACTCAGTTCTATTTGCCTCTGCTGTCACTGCTTATGCACCTTTAAAATGCAACACTGCAGTGCATTTGCTTCACAAGCAAACACAAGAAAATTGTTCAGTTTTGGTCTTGATCTTTTTGAAAAATAATTCTACCTATCATCAGTTGATTAACGATAAAATTAGGATTACTACAATCAGTTGCCACAGGAATTCAGCAATCTTTATYGTGCATCACAGAATGCATTCACAGAATGCAACTATGCGAAGTCATCAATACATTCATTAGTATTCTCTTTTGTCCATCTCAACATGTATCTATCTTTGGTATTTACAGAATGCTTTCTGATAACACAAGCACTACAGTCGAGGTTTCCAAATCCTGTTTTCTTCACTAAGGTCTTGCCATTTYAGCTCAGAGATCCGTATCAAACCACCTAGTCAAAACTTTTTCTTATGGGCTTGTGTTAACTTCAACCTACAGCAATCAATTTTTCAAGTCAGTAGGAAATACTTTTTACAGAATGGTGAAGATGTACATTCTGGAAGTGGCTTGGAGACTCCTAGACATCAGTACTTTAACCTGCCTGAGAAATAACTCGGGACACTTCMAAGTGGAAGGAATGGATTTCTGAAAAGTGGTTTCCACACTCAGAAAACAGGAACACACCTCCCTAAAGTGATGGCTTGTAACATTACGTGGAGCTTCAGATATATGAGTCTGAAGCTGCTGCTTTACTGATCTRATAATGTTTTTAACAAATCAAAGCTGGTCTTCAGGGCTTATTTGTTACTTCTGACTGCTAATTGCAAAAAGCTTGGACATCTCTAAACTATTCACAATGTATGTTCCTAGAACAAGTATTTCACATCTAAGCAGTAGTAATGTGTTTCTAAAAGGTTTAAATATGCCATATACACTAGATTAGACTTTTGGTTTGGGAGCTAAATGTAATTTATGTTGAATATCATGCCTTAGATTACTGCAAATAACTGAGGAGTTACATACTGAAATRAGTAGGTACCCCACAGATACAGGTTCTTCCTTATCTGTTTTTCATAGAGCTTGTCAGACTGCTTTGTAAACACACTGCACCACAGTAGACTTTTTGGCTGTTATGGATGGTTATTACATCAGAGCATCAGTTATACATTAAAGAAGAGAGAACCACTGACAAGCCACAGCAGCAAGTGCCACAGGTTTCTATACTCTGAAGAGCTTTCWGGAGCCAACTACCTACCTGGAAGCTATCCAAGCAGATCTACACAGACTGTGGTTATTAGTAGCAGGTACTCAGCAGGGAGCATTCAGGGTTTTTATCACCACAGATACAGCCTTAAGGGATATATGATACAGCATAACTAAGGTTTCAAAATTTACAAAAGGGGTTGCTTACACTACATATGCCATGCAGGTAAAAATAAGAGTATCAATCAGTATGTCAATTGTCTCCTGCAACAGGTTTACAGTACTTGTGCCATACAGCAATTCCATTGAAGAAATTCTCTCTGCAATGCATTAGGCTAGGCAATAYTTCAAGGGGATGGATGATGTGCTGAGTGCATCCCAATATCTAGAGAGTTATATCTGGCCTGGAATTTAGCTGCCTACAACTTGGACTGTTCTTCACTGATCAGCAGCCCAATTCCCCCACTGGAAAGTGAAGCAAGCCATCAGAAGGGTTAGCTCAGAAGTTCAAACTCAACCCTGGTCCAATGTACTAGGACAAGAGACACCCTCCCACAGCACCACAGACAAGGCTGTGGAGAGTCACCAGTACACTTCACCTAATGTCTCTTTTCAACTTAAGCAGAACACTATCCATATTCTTGTTACTGAAACCTCATGCTCTGCCATTCATATCATTATTATCATCAGTAAAAACAACTGTGGGAAATTTAAAAAGCAAGCTTTGTGGGGACAAAGAACAGGAAGGGACTTAGTCCAAGTACAGCCTGTTAAAATGACAGGACCAACCCAGCCTCCATACGAAGCAGCACTAGAGCCAAAAAGCCACACACATTCCAGACCACTGGCAAATCTCAACTAAAATTCTGCAGCACAGAGGTCAGTACTAAAGTTCATGCAATACAAAARTGTTTAAGGGTTTTACTGAAGTGATTTTTATCGTAACTTGTCATGTTGTTGTAGTTTTCTACCATTCCTGAATTGGTGTGATTTGTGCAAGTAAAAGCTCAAGATTTTAATTACCCCACAGCCTGCAAGATATTAATAGCAACATATTGCAGTCACTGAACATGTCCACCTCCTGTCCAAGGCCTCTCCAGGGGGCTGGCAGTCAATCCTTCAGTGAAAACAAGAAATAGAACAGACTATTCAGCACACTTCTCTCTACACATAGTGAGAAGTAGTGTCAAACAGAAATATCAAAGCTCTCAATCACTTAAGTTACTAATTGCTCCAGGAGTACGGAGGAATCTGAAASCCAGGTAAGGTACAGAAGGATGGCTAACCATTAAGAGCAAGACACCCAAGACACCTCTCACTATGGAAACCCCAAAACTATAACCAGCATGATTAAAATTCTTTCAAGTTCATTCAGTAAACAGTAATTCCTTGCATCTACTAAGGCAGAAATCCTCAATAAACGCAGCAAAGCTAGCATCTACCATTCAACTCCAGGGAATTTCCTTCCAGCATCTAAGACAAAAAACCCACTGGTATGAAATAATACCATGTCTGTTGAGTTTCTCCAGATAAGATGCAGTAACTCAGCTATACAAAACGCAGAGAAACTGGAAGAACTTGAAATCTCTTCTCCCCAGGTAAAGATCTTGCACAATAAAGCTGGAATTCATTCAGGGCACCAGAAGATGAGATTATCACCACCACCACTACACCGCAGTCCACAAACGAAGATTTCAGTCTGTTTCTTTTTAGAAACACTATCTTGACAAAAAACATTGACTAGGCAGCTTCTTTATCTCAAGGGTCAAGACACAAACCAAATTACTGTTTAACAAACACATACAGCAGTGTAACCAGCAGTGCCTGTAATTCCCAAACTCTGTTTCAGACAAGCCCTTCCCCCAAATCCTGTATGCACGAGACAATCAGCTAGAAGCAAATCCTTCATTTCCATCAATAATATTCCCCTGACCAGTCCTGAATAGCAAATTAGCATTTCTATGGGCTGAGACAAAATTTAGCCGATCTCACTGTGTCCCTGATTTTCTTTTACTCGAAAGAAAGTTGTTTTCTATTCTGYTGATTAACTATAAATAGAAGAGTCTCAATTTTTTAAATTATCCTCTTTTTTGAGGAAGGTAGAGGGAGAAAAGCTTCTTTATTAAGGGGAGAAGTTAATTCTAATAGAAAGTTTAAGGGACATACATATATCATTCATATATATATATACACACACATACACACTTAAACAATAAATAAATTTTAAAAACAACAACTGAGGAATTCCATTTTAATCCAGGCTGCAAACATTATAGCAAGAAATAAATCTCTCCACTAGGAATGTGATTTATAAAGCAATGCAGACTCTGACAGATGGAGCCTGGGAAGGTACATGCCAGCTGCTCTGTTAGTAGCATTTTCTGCCCAATGCAACAAATAAGGTTCATTGGCTCTGGACTAAGCCACTCCTCTTATTAAAAACTTACATATATATATATTATTTATATACAATACATAAAAATACTGTTGAAAATGTAATTTTCAGTTCTTCTGCCAAATCAAATCAAAGAGATGTCTTAGTAAATATATTGGCACAATACATTGTTACTGTCAGTTGTCACAGTCTGTCTATACAACCATAACTGCATGCCACACTGAACTCAAGTGACAGAAGCAGACATGCCCATGTGTCATTTTCACACAACCYTTGTACATTCAATTAGTAAGGCTTCAAGGCTGCACACACAGCAAGGCTAAGAAATTTGGTCCAAGTCTTACATTCTGTGTTTTACATGATTTAGACAATATAAGCCTCAGTACAGAAACCACAGAATTTCATTCCTGTAAAGCACTGCCCAATAGCTGCACACACAGTTTCTCCAAAACTACACCTGGAACTTTCTTGCAGAGTCTGATTTGCCTTATGACATCAAACACAATTTTCTTCAGAGCAGACATGAAGCAGGTTCTGACATCAGAGAGATCAGCCAGAGCTCCAGAGTGTTTGATTCGTCATCCCTAGATGACATGCAGATGTGGCACCTGGGACATGGTTTACTAATGGACTTGGCAATCCTGGGTTAATGACTGGACTTGATGGCCTTTAAGGCCTTCTCCAATCTAAATAATTCTATAATTCTGTGATTCTAATGCCACCCTTGGACTGTCACAGAAAAAGAAATCCTTGGCACTTCTATAGCAGTCTTCTTCTTTCAACACTAAGAAAGAAGCTACCCAAGGCTTTGGAGCATATGGTTATTTTGGCACACCAGACAGCAGACAACAGCAAATTAGAGAACTTACAGTGCATAGAGAAACAAATAGAATGTCTCTCAAATACTGATTTTGTTTTTGAAATAGGGCTTGAAATTAAAATGGCTTTCTGTTTACTTTCTTAAGTGATGGCACCCACCCTCAAATATTAGCTCATTTAGCAAGACACGCTCCTTGATAAGTCAGAGACTTACTTTTTGCTCTTTTTTTTTGGTGAGAATAAGAAAAAACTTTAGTATTTATTAGTTACTTCAATATCCTCTCATATATATCACTACAATATATGTAGTGGCAGCAACATATAACCAAACTCAAGTTTCTCCAAATGGAGAGAAAAATCAGAACTTAACAGACTTTGATGTCATGCAAGCTTTTGAATCCAGATAGCTCAGTCACCTGCTCTGGGGCARAGCTCCTCAGTTCACTCTGTGTGTRAAAGTTTCATTATGTTTGAAACMATGTTTGCTCCTATGGATTTTGCTTACCTCTTCAGTTTACTCTCGAGGACTGGTGACTGCCGACATGAAGTCTTTTATTTCTGTTCTGACAAATCAAACTGAGGGTCTAAACCCAGAATACAGCAAATCTTTATCTCAAGACAAGCAACATGCTAAAATTTGATGACTTCATAGGTAAACTTCAAAGACTTTTTTTTTTTTTTCCCCCAGATTCTCGCTCTCTAGTCCTCCCTACCCTATATGCAGGCCCGGRATCATACTAGATAGCATTGAGCAAGAAAGGTTAAAAACAACAAGATTTAGCATAAAGGATCAAATTACAGTCTCATCACAGCATGTCCTGGTATCACACATTATTATCAAAGACATTCTARCACACTGAACATCAGCATCCACTAAAAGACTGGTCCAAAAACAAGGAGGCTCAAAGCTACTCTGCACTGCAACAGGTTCCTCCCCATGGAGATGTCAGAGACATTGCAGGACAACAAAGCAGCAAGGGAAGTGGGAAAAGAGGGCACAGAAAGTCATTAGCAGGCCTGTCCAGCTCCAGGGAGAATCTCAAGGCAACAAAATGTAGAGCCAAGAGTTACACTGGCTTTAAGACAATCAGCAAATTTCTGGATTGCACGTGCTCCTAATTCAGGAACAGTTCTCATGTTTAAGAGAGTCACTTTAGACACACAGCTGCTGCCCAGATTTTACAGTTCAGGCAGTTCCCAAACATCACAGTATTTTTAAAACAAAGAAAACAATGGCCATTATAGGATCAAATTCACTACTCATGTTTTGTACCACTACACAGCTGACTATTTAGTGTCTTGAAGATTAATATACTCAGTCCAGCAGAAAATCATCAYATATCTCACCATACTTAGCAGCGTACTTAAATCAGAAACTAGTGGATTCCCACAGTTTTGTAGTAGCTTATTTCCCAGCACAAGGCACACTACTCTCACATAGCACACAGGCTATACAGCAATCTCATGGCAATAAAGTAATGGACTGCAATACAAGGAGTGATTGCTTTTATAAGAACTTGCATGTAATTGGAAAAAATCAACCTAGTTTCTGTTTCTATCTGATCACATAAGCAAATACTACTCAGACTTTGATGTACTCCTGCACCTGATGGTACAATTTTTATTTGAYAGCATCGGTAAGCACACTACATCCAGCTTCTGTTTACATAATTATTTTTATTATGTTAAAATTTTATCCTACAGTTAGCAACAACATTCCAAAACCTTACACACAGAAGCTCACTTACATAGTGCGTTATTTAAATTGCAACAAGTAGAAATTTATTTCCTCTAAAAACCACACACAACAGAGCAAAACAGATGGCTCAGGAGAAAGGAGGAGAGGGAGTAGGAAGGGCGAGTCAATTTGGCAAGTCATTTCTTTCTCCATCAAAAAAGTGAACAGAAGAATAGATAACCAGAACTAAATAAATATGGTAATATCTACATCCTGCATTAGGTAAAACCTAACTTACAGAAACCAACAGAAGAAAGCAAGCAAATTCTTTAATAGGAAATACAGCATCAAGTTCAGGAGTGAGGGAATTGCTTTGTTTGGTTTTCCAAACAAAGTCCTTGGTGAGACAATTGCTGTGCTGTTAGCTAGTACAGCAGTAGTTCAAGTGAGTAGCTTTCCCTAGAAATACAGCTGCAATGTCTCTTGCAGACATAATTACAGCCAAGTTTTCTCATCAGTGATGAAGTTGCACTGGTGGTTTTAAGATGCACTGTTGTATTGCATTGGTAGCTGTCCCCCCCTCCCCTCCCTGGTGGTTTGCCCCACAGGTGTCCCCTCCCCGGTGTTACCCCATTGGCTGCGGTCCCCCTTCCCCGTCCCCCCCTCCATCTCCAGGGGCTTAAAACCCCCTGGAGGGAGGGGCTTGGCGWCTTTTCCTCCTGGGAGGACAGGGATCAGGTGGGTCCCTCTTCAATAAACACGTCTATCCCCGAGGAAGAGAGCGCCTCCAGTCTCWTGTCTCGTGCAGTGCTACCCGTGTGGTTGGGTTGCGCCGGACTAGGATTATCCAACCAAGAAACACGGGTGGCACAATGCACYTTCACATTATTTTAAAGACAGCTTCCCCTTCATGTACAATGTAGAGGGCAGATTTAAGCATATGCAGGAGGTGCAGAGTCATACAGGTTTCCACGCAACCAGATGCGTAMGAACAGTCATATCCACATCACTCTGTCTCCCCACCCCCCTCCCCCCAGCAGTAAAACAAAACCTGAACTATTCTATTTCAGCACTTGTCATAGGGCCATCAGGACAGCTTGCTGTCTCCTCTGTCATCAGCTTGAGTGGCCTTATTACAGCTGCAGAGAAGCTGTGCTCAGAGAAACAGTCACCTGACAAGAGGAACACGTCACCACAGTTGTGTATCCACCCATACCCACACTGCCACTACCTCTGCACCTGTACAGCCTGGAGGAAGCTGGGCTAAAACACAGGGGAGGCCATGAGAGGACATGTACAGCAGTGGAGGAGCATGTGGGATGGTGGATCTGTCATTTCCAACTGCTTCAAAGCTTGGGATGGCCTCTCTACACTGGAAGAGGCAGAAGTTACTACTTATGCCCATTAAGTCTGCTGGTAAGGCTCACTATCAGAGATAAGATTCTAACTATGATACACTATGATGTRAGTGTCTGCAAGTAAGCCCAGGACTGGAACAATTACATTTCATAAGCCCTGTTTAAAACTCTAATTTAAAACAGCAAGAAGCGGCTGTGTCAGTAAAGAAAAAAAAAAGCAGCTGTACTCTAAAAACATGCTCTTGGTTTTACTGAAGAATWCACAGTATTTACATGTAAATTAAATCCCGAATGAATAGGGGGACAGAGAAGAAAAAACTTTTTCTACAAAACCAGCCTAAACACTGAAGATATGTCCAAAGCAGAACCGGAGACTGGTCTTTTTACCACCTCCCCTCCCCACCAGCTCTTGGGTTAGGGAACTGCTTTTCAGCTTCCTGCCTTGTTGTTTTTCAAAGGAAACTGCAAATTTTCAAGCACTAAAAACCAAACAGACCGACAACAAGCATGTTTTCTGTTCAACAACTAGAGAAATTAATTTTGCTATTCACAAAAAGAGAATTTTCTTTTAATAATGGATGGCCACATTTTTGCACCCTTTATACTTAAATGACGAAGCATTTTTTTTAACTTTCACAATGGTTGTTTGCATTTAGTCATTTTCTGAGGAGGCAAGAAGGTTAAATGAGTACCTTTGCTCATTATTTATGTTCTCTATTTGCATAACTCCTGCACAACTGCTCCATTAAACACCTCTTCCCCTCCAAGGCCAATTTTAAAAAGCCTCCTGCTTTATGAGACTGACAAGTATGACTCACAGTACTCCCCACATTCATTCCCCCAGGCCTCGTGGGATGTTATGCAGCCAGTAAAAGTACCTGTTCCAGTTCATACTCCCCCACRCCCACTGCTCCACTGCTGCTGCTGTAAGCCCTTACAGCAATCTGGGGAAAAAGTAAAGCTATTTCTCAGCAGCAGGCAGGAAACAAATAGTAACAGTATTTGCTTTTCATATTGTCCTTCTGAGCACCACAGTTAGCAAGAGAGAGTGGCTGACTACAATGAAGGAAGTTACACACTCTCTTCCCCATTCTTCCTGTGCTCTTATTCCCACCAGAAACTTGGGAGTTTCTCAAGACCCTCAAACTGCTTTTCAGCAATCCCTCAAACCATTCCCATTCTCTATCAGCAAGGCATAAAGTTATCCAACATAGATTATTTACTCTTAAAGTACCTTCCATGCCCAAGGAAAACATTTAAATACTCCATACATATGACATTCAGGACCAAAACCAGCTACTCCCCTCTCTAGCAGAGAAGCAAAGATCAACAGGTACCATATGCCTGCATATTTGGCTTCTATCCCCAGTAAACAAGATTCTCTCACAATTACAAAAATACCTACCTCAGTCTCTGAACAGTCAATACTCATTCACTGCAGAGTACTGAGAAGAGCTGAATTTACAGTTTGTGTTGATGGACAGTAGGTTTTCAAAGAGGGAATGTGTGCTAGAAAGTTTTCCACTGGCTGGTATCATTCTCCACTGGTTAAAGGACAGATGGATAAAGAAGAATGAAATACACATTTAGAAATGACAGAAGAGATACAAGATTTCATACAAAGTAAGCTGCATTGTATGAGCCCAAGCTCTAAATACATCTATGGCAACAACAATTTCTGTAACATTCAAAGTTAAAGACACCTTAGAAATTAGATTAAAAATCTGTTGCCATTTAAGCCAAATCCCAGGGCTACTGTGGCAACCACATCATTTCAGCGCTGGGAGAACATATGGTGTGCTGCAGCAGGAAACACACCCACGGTATCTGAAGAGAGTCCTTGCAGAGCCAAGCACTTCCAAACCAGACGCATATTTTATCGAATGCAGCTAAAGCCAGGAGTTTGCATCATAGAAACAATAGCTCCTCCCAGAGATTTAGAAATCCTGCAAGTCAGACAGCCAAGCAAAAGCTGAACAATCCCCAGCCAGGTCTCGAAGATCTTGCCAACGTAAGTGTGTTGATCCACCCTATCTCTACTTGTTAGTCTGATACTCTCTGGACCTTGACTGAAACACCATCCAAGCCACCTGCTATGAGGCTTCTTAGTGGAAACCTTGCAGGTTATAACCATATTTTATAAAACCCTTTAAGGATCAGGTCCATCTCTGCTTKGCAGACACACACACACATTAAGAGAACGCCATTCCTCCTGCCACGTTCACTTTCCTTCACTGTTAACAGAACCAAAGCCCTCCAAGCAGAGGAGTTTCATTATTATCATTTTACTACTTCGTCCCAAAAGAGTAACAAAAGGACCAGTTTCCTGAAGAAGACAGGTTTCTCATAAAGGAAAGGTCTGGCTRCATATAAATACAAGAGGCCTCATAAGAATTTTACTAATAGGGAGAATCATGTCAGTCCCATTCCACATTGTCTTTCCAGCTGCATTCCATTTCCTCTGTACCCTGGTCATCATGGCTTCCTCACGTAATTAGAGACTACTGCAGAGATAAGGCTTTAGTCTCAACTCTGTTCCAACAAAGATAATTTTGAAAAGAAATGTGTATAAATGTCTTCAGTAGCTGCTGATTTCAAATTGCTAGCAAACCCATGCAAGTAGAAACTCTGTCAGAAAGGTATAATGAAAAATAGCTACATAATATAAATTGCAAGGCAGTAAAATATGCMGTTAAATAATAGAAAGAGATTAATTAAATAAATAGGCAAGGGAGAATAGGCTTTCAGATCAGATCTGAAATGAGACAAAGTAAACAATATGGAAGTGAGACAAAAGGTCTAATAAGCAATCTGCAACAAGCAAAAGACTTGAGCAGGGAGAGAGAAATCAGCAAATTCACATTAAGATCACAGCCTAGGAGAAGCACATGGAAAGAGAGAAACGTCACTAGTAATATTTAGTGACATGAGAGCAATTAACATTACTAGGTATGTGACAAGACAAGCCATGGCATGGAATTCTGCAGCTACTTAGATGTTCATCAGTAATCTGATGCACCTGCCTGGACTCCTTGTTGTTCTCTTGCCTATTTGTTTTATGCAGATGTTTTCTTATCATGGGCTTCAGAAAACACAGAACTATGGCATGAGGACCACAGCTCAAGTATTAACTTGTAGCACACCTGCTACAACAAAGTTAAATAAGATGCACARCTGACAACGATTGCTGCAGGACAAATAGTGCTTGGCAGATTTGCTGACCCCAAAGTACAACGAGGAGATCAGAAAATGAAAGTGAAGATATGCATCTGGTAAAAGATTATCCACGAAAAAAAAAGAGCCACAAAAAACCCCACACTTGCCTGATAAGGCATAGCTTATAAAAAGTATTATCATGTGAAACACTGGTGTGAAAGTAGCCAGCAGAGTCTACACTTCAATTCTTTTCCAAGAATTGTTATGCTTCAAGTGGTAAACAAACTTTTTTTTTTCTTGGAACTATTTATAACTTTAAGACCACCCAGTAAGAACATTACATTCAACTCTAAAGGATGTCAAACCAACATTTGTTTTAGTAAGACTCCTCTGTGTGAGTTCTGAGACGTCTTCCTGGTCTTAACAAAAGTAGGAATGGTACCATACTTTATTCGTGTTTGTCTTTGAGGTTACAATAAAGTTAGGACAGGGATGTAGAGCCTCTTCCTCAKGAGTTCTTTAATTATACATCACTACAGCATCAGAGCTTTCTTGCACATGGAGGAGTGTACTTGCACTTTACCTTCTGCTGTATAAAGAGCATAAAGAATTAATTATTTTGGGCTCAGAGAGGGAGGGATGACACTGTTGCAAATATATCTGCTATAAGAAACACAAGAAAGACGCAATCTCATTGCAGACATGACAACCTTTACTGTTCTTTCAGAAGATTCCACAGTGTCAGAAGATACAGCACGGCACACATCATCTCTGGAGGTTATAAAGAGACTTTATCATAGGGGAGGCTCAAACAAAGGGAAGTTTTGATTTTCAGATACTTTTTCAGTTTTGCAGAACCCCAGCATATGTTTGTAATTATGAGAGAAGCTTGTTTACTAAACCTATTTGATCTGGAACGTTTGACAAGAATATTATTAAAAATAAAGTCCCCTTTTCAGTAGTCAGTCTTTTTCAGAGTTAAACTAACCTGCTTCTTTAGCTCAGCCTGCAGGTTACCTATGAATTCCAACTCATGTTAATACAAACTGCTGTATTTCACAAGTTGCACMAGAAAATGCTATACTCATGTTTCAGCCCAAGTTGAAAGTCTCACRCAGAATTCCCCACCCCTCCTTTTCTTCTGAACTATCAGCATCATAGCAACAAATATATATTCTGCAAAGCAAGCATGCACGGCTCCTGTTAACAGCATTAAGGGCTTGCATAAGTTATGAGCAACACTATTTGCACAGTCTCAAGAAAAGGTGGCATCTACACTCTTATTAATTAACCCAAGGAAAGTAACACATTCCCTCTAAAATCAAGAGGAAGATTTTAGAGTTCTGTTTTCATCTGCTGCCTACAAAATTGATTCTTTCAAGAGCCCACCTGTTAGAAAWGCTGTATGTTCTATTTCAATACCTGGCACTAAGCTGATGAAACACTTGACTGAGCCTACCTCCAGCATCATCAGGACACACTAACAGGCTGGGGGTGCAGGAGGAAAGGCACCTGCAGTGCCATCTTACTCAGAGCTGTGTTCAGGAGCCCATTGAGACCTATTCTCCACAGCACCTCTGCAAGTTTTGAGGTGCAAAGGGCTATTTCTGCAACCCACAGCAGACATCAAGTCTGTCAGGAAAAGGGAGGAACCAGACTGAGGCACAGTATCAACCATTTCAAATTCTGTAGTTACTTCCCTTTACATAGGGGTGGAGGGAGGTGAGGATCACTCTGACCAAGCCCACCCACCTCTGTCACCAGTGCTCAGATTTGGGACTGGGCTGGGAGGAACAGCATCAAAGGAACACTACACTAGGGAACACAGATGCTAAAGAGAGCAAGAATGCTCAGGTAGTCATGAACAAGCCTGGACACTGAGTAAGCAGCGTCCCACAAGCAATTTCCTACCGTACAACAATAAAAACCACACTACACTCCTTTAGACTCCAAGCCACTAAATAAGGACTGAAGATAAGCAGAGAGAGCAAGACATCCCCTTATCCCTCAAGGCTGCCTTGCTATGCCAGGACTGACTTTGTCCACACAGCTGCCACCCACCATTCTGTAGCTAAGCAAGATTTCGGTCACCAGAAATGTCAAACACAGACTGCTTTCACCAATGAGAAATAGAGCAGCATCTTCTCRAGCCTCTGCCAAGACCCACCAACATGCAAACAAACAGCGCTGTGAGCCTTATGTAACTCCTGACGTCGGCAAAGCAAAAAAATTAGAATCTCAAGGCTCTTATAACAGGTGATACATTAAATTCTTAAGAAGTAATTGCTGCTAATGAATTCAATGATGGTTTCAGGTGCGTATTTTCCTGAAAGAGTCATTACCCTGCCTCTGTGTTTCTGTGGATACCCACTTTTTGCTGTGGTGCAGTAYAACAGGGGCAGTCTGGAAAGGGGCRGGGTGGCAGGGGGAACAGCACTGCAAGTCCACACAATCAGGTTCTGTTCCCAAATCTGACAAGATGTCCCTATATGACCTTCCATGAGCCAGTTACAAATTCCATGCCTCCACTTATGCTTTTGTAAAATGAAGACACTTCAAAATGCCAAACAAAGATACTGGGAAGTTGCATCGGTTCTTTTGTTTCAGAGTTCAGGCTTTTTTCTTCTGTTAAACTTAGATTAGATACTAACAGGAACTTTGCCCTCAGAAGTACAACACTTCCTTCTTGTACTCAGCCTGCTCCTGTACTCTTACCTTCATTACAATTGCCTTCATTCTCCACTTTAAGAGACTTACCCAAGGCTCATCTATTTTCTCTTTACCAGAAGAGCTACTTACTGTAACAACCTCTCAGAGAACCAGGGGAAGTATTAGATTGTTGCACCACTTAATCATACTTCTTTCTTCCTTCCAACAATTCCACAGGACTCTGCACAGCAAGGGCAGCACAGGGAGCAAGGATCACACTCTGCATACACTGACTGCAGACATCCTGCAAGCTTCTTCCTTCCAACAAGGCACAAACAGAAGGGGGGGACAGCACTTCCCTTGCGCAAGAAACAGTTCACACCCGTAAAAGTTTATCCCAATCCACTTTACTGCACCTGATTAAGGTAGCACTTAAGAAAAATGGAGCAGGAATAGCAGACAACATCCTCCTGGTTTCTCAAACCAAATATATCAAAATTAATGGAAACATTTCAAATTTGGAAAAGCTCATCTCATATCATCTATCTTCTCTGGACACAAATCAGACATAGGATTTGTCTTCTTTAAATTCAGTGTAATCACTTGCTGATCCAGTGAAGTTGAGCTACAGTCTTGTTGCTGCCTATTAGTTAAAGCTTTATTTTCCAAAACACAAAGACACTTGCATAGGCACAGGAGACCTACACAAGGCACAGAAGAGCTATAAGCCTAACCCACCAACCTGTACCTCTATCATTATTCTAAAAAAAAAACCCAAAACCAAACACAGAACAGTCAGTGCCTTTTATACTGTTGGCAAACATTTGCTTAAACTACCTTAAAAAGAACATTATTTCAAATTGTAATGCAACACCTTTTTTAAAAGAATATTATTTAAACCTACAAAGCGTAAGAGATACATTTGTATTTTATCTCATTGCTCTCTAATTTCGAACTATATTTGGTGTTACAGAAAGTGAACTTAATTTGCTTTTTTTGTTAAATGTTCCAAATTTAGCAAGAAAACTCGTGGAAGAAAAAATATTACTGTATTTACTCTCAAACTAATTAACCTATGAACATAAAAGCATACAAGTTCTAACAGCACATAAAGGATTTGTATTAGTGACAATTTAAGAAGTTTATCCTTTTAGAGCAGCTCATTTCCTGAATTAGACATTCTGAGTAAACTTCTTCGTACTGAACTAAGTTAAGCCACTTTCCATGTGCCAGGCAATGAAATTGAGTGTCTGATCAGCTACCACTATTTAAAGAAAAGYCACAAAAAAAGGTTCGTTAGTGCTGGAAAGGAAGTAGCTACAGTGTAGAAGCATAGAACATCTAACTTATCAAGCAAAAATAGTTCCTCTATGCATCTTGGAAGATAACATAAATATTTATGAAACTTTCTGCATGCAACACTTCTGCTCAATGCCACATATTTACTTTTCTACCAACTGGAGAGATACCTTAATTTTTTTGCAATAGCAGTTAAAATGAAATCTGTCCGTGCTTTTGTCTGTTTTACCCAGAATAGCTTGTTATAATTCACCGTTCAGTTTCCACATACCAGTCAGAAGCTACAGAAGGAAGTAACATGACACAAAAACACGTATTTAGGCAACACAGCGCTTACTTCCTTAAAAGGTCTCTCAATTTATTTTTCTAAAGCTGCTAAATCTACYCACTTGAGACTATCAAGATGAGAATTTCTACAAAGAGTGCAAGCTATTTGGTTAGAGATTCTCACAGTCACATTAAAAATAYATTTGAGCTTAAAAACAAAAATTACAAATGGATCTTCACAAGTGGTCTAGAAGCTTGAGACTGACAAAAACTTCGTATATCTGCATATGCATAAACAAGGTAATAAGGAACACTTGATTTAGGCAGCAGGAGAGTTGTAAGCAGTTTTATAGCACAGTGAGGCCTCTCTGGGATAYACCAGTCAACTGAAGTTGTTCAAAAGGAAGTCATCAGTGCAGTAACACTGCACAAGCTGATTTCCTGTGTCATTCTAATGCTTCATAAGCTAGTTATCGTAAATAAGTTCCTTAAAACACCAAAATAACTCAATACAGCTAGAAAAATGACTAGTAGATCTCTATGGAAGTTACCAGCTGAAAAATCGTAACTAGAACTGCAAATGCTTTAACTCCTTGTTATTTCTGTATTAAGTAGCACTGATCAAGTTAATACTATCTAGGACACTAGAACTCTTCACTAGCACCTTCAGCTTTACGCTACAGATTTTCAGACAGCCTTTTGGTTACAAGCACACCAAAAGAACCAGTCCCAGAATATACCTGCAGGCAAAAGGATTTGGGGAAGACATCAACTATGGGAACTTACATTTTGAAAATATTTTTTAAAAATTAATACATCTATATATAAGAAAAACTATTCCAGGAGGCAAAAATATGCCTTAGAGATTTATGGTTCAAAACCTRCTCTTAAAACCATTCAGAGTTTAAGCCTCTGACCTAAAACAGGGATCTAATTTTCTACCTGCTTGTTATTGAAGCTTCCAACCAGAAACATCACGGATTTTAAATATTGTCAGAGATTAAATACACCAATGTACTTATAATGCCCTTTTCCTTCTATTCAAACCCAAAATCACCACCAAAACGCCAACAACTGTTCTTCAGTTACTACTTACACATTTGGTTTTCTTTACTTTTTTCTGTCTCCCTTTTTCTCCCATCCCCCTCAAGACTGCCACCATACTGTACCTTCCTTTCAGCACTGCAGGTCTTCCTTAGAAGCTTATGTGCTCTGCTTCTCCTGAATTCTTTTCTCTTCCTAACAAATAAACTTCCTAGATAACTATAATACATGATGATCTGGAGGGCAAACTGTGTTACCAGCCAGCATTCTGACATAGTCACAGTGTGCCTTAGCAAGGAACTGCTTCCTGCTTTTCTGAGAACAGCAATTTTCAACTGGAGACTCCCGAATGCTGCCATGTTTCCTAAATGCTCCAGTAAAAGAATACTTACTCTCCACACAGCTACATTCACCAACAGGCAGGCAAGTTCCAGCCAGGTGAGCTTCTCCCCAGTTCTCTCYCYCTCTTTTTTTTTTTYCCCTGAGGAATCTCTAAAGACATTGAATACAAGTTTTCCTCAAGAAATCAGCATGACTGAAATTTTACCAGAATTATTCTCAGCTTAAGTAAGAGAGACAAAACAAAATGCCTGTATTTTCAAATAAAATACAAACAAATACATAGCTTGAATACATCAATATTAGGGGTCAGAAATTACTTTCCTGCTTAAGTCAGCAAAGAATATAAACCATAACACTGAGAATATCATTCTGTCTCCTATTACAATCACTACAAATTGTTAGTGCCAGCACTCAGAACAGTCTGACAAACCTGTTTCACCTCAGTGGCACAACTCAGAGTGGGTAACAGCACATGGTAATTTTTACCCCTATGGAGCACTTCATTTTTTCCACAGAAAAAAAAAGAAACCCCTCCAAACTCAAAGTGACTAAACTGAACCAGCTACATGCTACCAGATAAGTTACAATATTCAGCTACTAGCGAAGTATTTTAACATTCACTTCATGCCCAGGTTCTCTGTTGTCRTCTGTCTTTTTTATAAAATGCTCAATTACATTAAACACATAGATTTTGTACTGTATGTTTATTAAGCCTCTTCCTTTCCTTTTCTCCCTTCCCACCCACAATACTCATACACCCAAATCTCATAACCCAGTGCCCTGTGTCATACTGCCTAATCCAGCAGTGGCCCCACCACATGCACTGGCAGTATAATCTGTTCAGTAGTCCAACTGGACAGCAGATGGCTTTGCATCAAGTGCTGATTAAAAAAACCACCTCCATCAAACACTTTAAAAAATACATAGTTTTATCCATACACTTACCATTTTTACTGAGCAAATGTACAATAGTGTAAAATACAAGCGAGGTATATACATTTCCCAAAGCTACTGTACAAGACTGCATYAGGAATTTTAGAATTCCGGCTTCCTTTCAAAAGGGGTAAACACAGCTGTGCAAAGATAAAACAGACCCCACCAATCCCACATCCAGCTGACCTTGATACTTGAGGTGAAAATGAGCTACCAAATATTAAAAAGAAAAAAAAAGGAAAAGGAAAAGCCACCCCAAATGACCGGATGGGAATTTGCTCAAGTGTTGTGTTTATTTGGTTTGTTTGATGAAAGTAAGAAAAGACAAGTTTCATAACTCTGAAGAAAATTACGTGACTGAAGATTCTCTGCACCTTTCTGAAACARGGAAAAGTCAGGAGCAGGAGACACGTCAAAACTTGTGCTGCAATTACCATACTCATGTATTTGTCATATTTCCCATGAGTAAAACCAAATGAACCTCGCCTCTTAGAAGCATTTATATCAGCAGCTTTCTCTGGGTGGAGCAAACAACTCGGAAGCATAAATAGACATTAACTCATACTACCTCATATACCACAAAAAAACCCAAAACTTGAAAATATGGCTTGTTAGAGCAGTTTTAATTCAAACATCTCATAAAAAAACCGCCTTGTATTATTAAAGATGTGCTTCCATATTTGCTGCTCCATTACTAAAAACAGTATGATAGCTTACCAGCAACGATGGATACCAAAGATGTTAGTAACCTGTATTAAGTACTTATCACAGGTAATCTAGTATTAGATTCAACAAGTTCACTCTATGAGCTGTCTAGTAAATAAAGTTTATTTGCCTTTCCCCTTCAAATTTTTTACGGGAAAAGAAAAAAAAAAAAAGCTGAGTTTCAGCATCTCTGGATGGTTCTGCATCCAGATCAGCCTGACTAAAGACCGAGACTCAGAGTCACGTGATGTAAATCCTGAAAAAAATAATAMTAGTAAATTGTGCTTAAAGTAGCTTCACAAAAGCAGACTTAAAAGAGGGCCAAGAAGCACTGGCAATATTTAGGATAGAAAAAAAATCCACACGGACCGGTGTAGAGACGCTACAACCAATGGAGCCTCTTCCCGCATGAGAGACGCGGTCTGCAATCCCTGTTGTAGGTGTCGGAGCCGGGCAGGCTGCGAGAGGCACAGATTGCCATTTTGAAACACCGCCTCGCGCCCGCACGGCGCTGCCAGCCCACGGGCAGCCTCCTGCCCCCGCACGCCGCTCACGGCAGCGCYGCAGACCCGCAGCGCCGCGGCTCCCTCGGCCCCGCCGGGACCCGCACGCCGAGGAGGACCCAGCRCGGGTTCCCGAGCTCCGTGATGTCACCCGTGTGCGGGGCCCCTTCCGCTCCCCGCGCCGCTGCGGCGGCGGCCCCGGCGGAGCGCGGTGCGGGGCCGCCCGGCACCCGCGCCCCACGTGCGGCGCATCC
>JACDOX010000169.1:1466673-1569658 GCA_014549065.1 Cardinalis cardinalis
GGGAAAAGCCCGCCCTCGCTGTGCGAAGGCAGCCGGGAGTTGTAGGCAGGGTCGGTCGCATGCGCGGGGCAGCCGCCGCTCATGGGCACCGCCCGCGGGCCGGAGGGACGCAGTGGGCCCGGAGTGCTCCGGCCTGGCTGGCTCCTGTGGTGGGACTGCTGGACTGTCCTGCTGGGAGCCCAGAGATGAGGGGAGACAGTGATGTCCATTCCCCGCCCCGCTCAGAAAAGCCCCAGCYCCACAGTGCTGCCCGGAGGCAGCGCCTCTGCCGGGGAGGCCGAAAGGTCTGGGAGGGAAGCACTGCTCTCGTTATCTGCCGTCTGGCAGTTTAAAAATTTGGAAGATCGCAGAATCAATTAGGTTGGAAAAGGYCTCTGAAATCATTGAGAGCACCACCATGTCAACTAGACCACAGCCCTAAATGTAATGTCCAGTATTTCCTTAAACACCTCCGGGGACAATGACTCCACTACCTCCTTGGGCAGACCATTCCAAAGATAACAAAAGACTGATAAGATGTTAGAATGATCAAGGCTTGGGACAACTAGTCCCTTCCAGGAAGTTACTCCATGAGGGGGAGGGACGAATACTGAATCCAAACTGTGTAGATCTTAGTCAAGGCCTGCCCAGTATAACTACTAACAGTTAGTGACTGCCTGGCTTTAGGTTCATAAGAAGAGCTTAAATAAGAAGAGCTGAGATGAATACAGTATTCCTGCCACTCATTTACCTCAGTTGTTAATCATTGTTCAGGGCTTCCTCTGGCTGGTAGCAAAGGTATGGAAGACAAAGGTCTGGTGATTACTTAGTACAAWCTTTCTTGCATGTGTTTTTTGTAAGCAAAATCCTGATTCTGCGATTGTGCCAGAAGAGAAGCCAGTAACAGCAGGTGACTGCTCTGCTGAGATGTCCGTGCCTGCTCGTGCAATGAGTAACAGGCCCAGAAAAAGCCATCTCCAAGGCTCTGCTGTTCATGGCATGTGCTGTGYGTCTGCAATCACAAACACAAATGCAGTTAGTCTTTGCATTTTAGTAGTTGTCTTGGAGAAATCCACACAGTGGTAAAAAGTCAGCATGTTTCAGAAAAAAGCAGTCTCAAGCTCACATTAGAGTAAGAGGAGACTGGCTCATCTCTACATAATCATGTGACATTTTACATGTTCTTTGTAGTCTATCTCCTGTTTGCAGTACTGTTCTGGTCAGGATGCTTTGGTGTAYTTGTTGCTTTCTCTAAATCAAGGTGGAGAGGGGAAAAAATAGATCTCACTTCACCTCTGTGCTCAGCAAAGTGCAGAATCTCAGCCCAGAACTGTAGAAGCAAGGATGAAAGGTGAGGAGCCTGGAAAGTACCAGTGGGCCTGGGAAACTCTTTGCAGCTGGAGTTACAAAAAACCCCCTGTCTGGGAACAGCCGGACAGGTACCAAGAAAAGTATTTGAGAGCTCTTTGAGGAGCAGAAGGAGCTGGTACATTTGCAGCACTTTCTGTGGGATAGAAATGCATCTACATTGCTATCTTCTGATGRTTAATTTACTTGGCAGCTTAGCGAAATTGTTTCCAAAGGGGTTTTAATAACTCTCTTTAGGGCAGCTTGTAATGTCCAATAAAACACTTTATTTTGGATTCCTTTTAATGTAAAATAATTCAGTTTGTTGTATTGAGATATTGGCGAGCTTTAAATGTGTTCCAGGGCAAGTGTGACCAGAACCCCTGATGCCTCAGGTTTTAGCTTTTATATTTTTCAGATTCTGTACTGCTTTAGTGTGTAGTTCTGAGCTTCATGTTAGGGAATAGTAAGCTCTCTTCACAGAGTAGGTAGACAAAACAATTTCTTCTCTAGCTRGGGACCRGGCTAGAGAAGGACAAATGATCCAAATTTCAGGTCCAAGAGCATAARCAATGTGGACTGAAGAGAGAAAAACAAGAAGGATTGGACTTCATAAGCTAAAGCTATAATTGGACAATTAACTCCAATATGCAAATGGACCAGAACTTATAAAAGTGAGAGACCCCGTGACTGGTTGTCCATTTTGTGACCATTTTGGGTTCATCTTGGGGTGTAGCCCTGGCTGGGCTCTTGTACTGCCCAAGGTGTATCMACTGAGGTCTTCTAATAAATACCTACTTTATTCTTTACCTCAGACTAGCCTYTGTTCTAGGCGAGCCTTAAAAGGCATCACCCCTCTTGGGCACTGGCTTCTCCTYGTTTCCAGTACTGACTTCTTGTTTCCAGCTGTATATTAATACAAAGACAAATTCAATTTCTCTATTCATTTTGGCTGCAAATTGCTTAACACCCAGTGGCTTGAATGAGTCTGTAATTGTCTACAGATCACAGACTGGCTTCATGGAAGCTGTTAACGTCCCTAAATGTGGCACAATTTTTGTTGGCTCTTCTTAAAATGTTACAGCTGCCCCTGTAAAAGAAATGACATGTGTGTGGGGCCTTGCCCATCAACTTTTTTCAGTATGAGAAGAATGAGTGGCACCTGTTTTGCTAAATGTGTTGTGCTTCACTTTGGTGAGCAGGCTTGTCCTGCAAGGCCATGGCAGGACACCGCTGAGCAGGCACTGGGGGCTCCCAGGGGATGCATCCACCTCCCACAGTGGAGCAGCGGCTCCAGGAGGGCTTGCAGCCCCCGTGTCCTGCTGCCACCTGAAACAAACCCCACCAAGTGTATTCAAAATGTTCTCCCAACGCAGGAACACCTTGGAGGAGCGCATCGAAGGTCGCCACCTTGTGACAGCTGCGTTGAGGCTCTTCTGCAGCTGCCGTGGCACGGCCAGGCATTGTCCCCATGCCCGCGGGTTAGACCTGGGGTAGATAAACAACCAAACCAGAGCCACTCCTGCAGGACCTGYCATCTGGGTGCCATACAGCCATGGCAGTGCTGCTGTGAGGGCCACACAGTGTAAGATGTACTGGGAATTGTGGTGTGGATATGCCCTACTGATAAGATCAGCAGGCCTTATTAGCTTTTGCCCAATGTTAGCCCTCCTTCTCTCTCAATAACTCTCTGCAGGGTCCCTTGAGTGTCTTTGTGTCTGAGGCTCTTGGGTGGTGCATTGATCAGGTGCAGTAGATCGAAGCTGGCTCCATGAGTCTGCATGGTGTGTACACCGAGTGATTCTAAAGCACCTGAAGGAGTGCAAATCTAGCAGAACCAGCGCTGAGCCACAATCAATAAACCTTGGGCTTGAGCTGACATTTGCTGAAGATACTAGTGTGTATCTAAACTGCATTCACTGGGGTTTCTTTTTAGAAACTGTTTTATTTTGTTGTTCTTTTCATTTTGGTTTATTTTGTTGGCTTCGGGCTTTTTTGCTCTGTCACACTTTCTCATTGCACCAGCAATAAACTGCTAATTAGAAAAAAAAAATTACCTAACTTACACAAGATACTTCAAGCGTGCTAAAGAGCTGGGAATTAAAATTAAAATTTTCCTGGCTTGGGCTGCTGGACTGGCAGAGGAAAACRTGTAATTATGTCCATCAATCTCCACCTAAACAATCACCCAAATGAGAGCCTATCCAGAATAAAATGTGCTTATATATCTCTCAATGTCTCAACTTTACATCTGAGATTTTCTCCTCCTYAGTGGGGTATGAGATCTCCAGGGGCAATCCTGTCTTTCTGGGACAATAGGCCATTTTTGGCTGGGAAAGAGAAATGTGACTATATTCTAAGTGCTGTTTAGAACAGCAGCAAAGTAGCAGTATCACAGCAACTTCTCCTGCACTGTAATTTGTGTAGCTCTGTAACTGTCTGTTCCCTTTCCTTGGCCATAGATTGGCRTGTGTCTTTGTTTTTCCCTTGGGAACGAACAGTACTTGCTTCAGTAGTGTTGATTGGAAAATAACCCTTTATTTTTTGTTGGACCATTTCTCAGCTGGATTGATTCCTGTTTCGGTTGTTTAGCTGCACAAGCATTTCTGACAGTGCAATGGAAAGGGAGATGAGGGATATGAGGGGGCAGCTGGAAGCACAGAGGACACAGGGCTGTTCAGATCAGCCACATCAGCTCTGCTGCCAAATGCCAAGTCTCATTTTCTTGTAAGAAAATTTTTGTTGATTGCAATGATAGTTACACAAGTATGGCTGTGCTAGGACRAGCCTTTGTGAATACTTAATACTCCTAACTTTTTTTTTCGGTATTTCCTCTGCCTGTTTAGTAGCTGCCCAAGAAGGTGCATAGCAGCATTGAGTTGCTTTCCTTTGCTTTAGCATAGAGCCTTATTTAAGAACCAGAATAATTACCCACATTGATATTTTGGTTGTCCTCATGGATTGTTTGAGTATTGCAGAGATGAACGGGGCTGTTCCTGCATTTTGGAGACAATTTGTCATGGACTCTGCACTCTTGTGGTCACCTCCGTGTGCCCTTTTTCCCAATTAATATTTTTAATATTTTTATCAAAGCTGTTAACAGCTGGAGATGCTGCCTCCTGGCTTGCCAGCGGAGCAGGGGTGTTTGAGGCAGGACTGTATCCCTGAGCTGGTCAGAGACCCCAGCACAGCCCCCTGGCAGTTGCTAGGCAGCTACGAGCTCTGTGCAGCACAGCCAGCAGAGCCAGGCATTGCTAGGCAGCCTGAGCTGCTGGGGAGCACAGAAGTAATAAGATTCAAAATTGCAGCTTCAAGAATGCACAAGATAAGAGTGGCAAAAAATAAACAGTTTTACTGTATTTTGACATGACCTTTCTCCTCTAATATATTTTCACTTGCAGGATTTGCCTTCTGTCTCAACCTCATTTTTCATAAAACTCTCTCCTCTTCATCCCTCCTGCAGGCTTATCTTTGCTCCTCAGCAGTTCTGTGGTGTCAGCAATCCTCCTTTTCCGTCACCTCCACTACCCTTTTCTCCATCTGTCATCTCAGTGGTTGTCCTCCTGTGTTCCACTGGATCCCTTGTTCCTTTGGCCTCTTTAATTTTGTTTTTCATTCTTGCATATTTGTCAGCTCAGCCTTTGGCCAGCAGGTTGTCTCCTGGTGTTTCCTTTCCACTTTCACTGCGTCAAGGAATTCCTCTCCTCTTTTCCATTCTCAGTTCCCAGTCCAGGTCCCTTCTGCTTCTGTCACTTCCAGCTGCCCATCACAAGGTAGGTTTATAGTCTTAATCCCTCAAAATACTGTCAGGCATCCACTGCCCTAAGAACATGGAAAAAATGGGGGATCTAGACCCTGGTGGTGCAGCCAGAAACATGCAGAACCTCAGACAGCCCATTTCCTTCTCCTAGACCTGCCTGGGAAGATGGCTGTTGTGTCACAAATGCCAAGATGACTTGCTTCTTACACCACTAACAAATGGAGCTAAACTGTTTTGTTATAAGAACATTTTGAGGAAGGGCTGACTTTAGAGCAGCCACTTAGAGCAGGAGGTGGGCTTCTGGCAGTAATCCTTTTTATTAGCATTTTTTTTCATTCTTTTATTTTATGGCTTTGGAAAGGTAATTTAAATTTGAAAAGAGCCATCTTATTGCAAGGGGTAGGCATGGAGTGAAAGTCAGCTTTTTGAATAGACCCATGCAGGTTTGGCATACTCATTAGAGGGTAGGTTAGGATTTCCTGAGTTAATAGCTGTTAGTTGGAGGATGGCAATCCTTTAAAATGGAAGAATTTCTTTGATATGTACATATGAAATAAAAATTTTCCTGGGAAAGGTTTTTCACCCTACGTGGAGCTTCTGGTCAAAAACAGACTCCTTGCCCAGGAAAATGTAATATTATTTGCATAATTAGCAGAGAAAGGGAATATAACAGACTCAAAGACAAGTCTCCTGTCACTCTGAATTGAAAGCAGGCACTGAAAGGGTAGATGGCCCATACCAGCAGTCCTACTTGCTCAGYTCTTTGGAGTGAGCATCCCTAAGAGGAAGAAAAACATTGCTTAAGGTCTTGGGAAATGTTTTAAAGTCTGAAAACACCTTTAGCACCATTTCTGTTCTGTTTTGCACTGCTTGATAAAGGCTATGAGAATAGCACAACCAAGAATGTTCCTGGGAGAATGCATATAGAGCCAACCCAGGCTTAATGAGGCTCACAGGCTCAGACATGGTTTGCAGAGCTGTAACTGCTTCCTTGAGAAGCAGAGCCTAAGATGGCTCTGCAAATTCATGCAATAYTGCAAACAATGCCTTGAGACCACTGCCTAGTGCTGAACACAGAGTTAATAAGCTCTTCTGGACTACATYGCCACACACAGAACTGAAGTGTCTCTGGTGTTCCTTCCTCCACTACCTGTGTTTTTCTCTTTTCCATCAGTTCCCAGTCTCCTGTGATCCCAGATAACTGAGTTGAGTGTACTATGCTGTCACCTAGTTTATCCACACCTCAGAATTGATTACTTCGCACTCCTGGCTATGCCTAACTTACCSTATATATACCCAGACTAATTTATTTCTTATACTCAGTACTTAGTTTCTGTGTTTAGTACTGTGGATGAATAAAAACCAGAAAACAGTAAACATCTGTGTTTCAGAGCCAACATTTGACCTATCTCTGTGGATTTTTTCTTAACAATTAAAATTATATAAAAAAAAGAAATTAAAGGCTTATCAAAATGTGCTTAGCATAATGCAAAGCTTTAAAAGAATGTATTATTGTGAAGATAATCTAATTGCACAATTGCAATCTTTCATTGTATTTGAGGAAATTTGAGGAAATCTGAGCATGGATAGGAATTACTTTTATGTTCTTTCCATTTAAAAGATTGGTGTTTTTCTAAGCACCACCGTTTTTTTGATGCAGATTAAAAGCATTCGTATTCTGTACTGATTAATTGGTGTGCCTCTTTTGCATTTAAATATATACTTCATTGAATTGCAGTTTTCCATCACAAAGCAGAAAAGAAAAAATAATTAAATGATAACATCATGCTACTACAGAAAGGAGCACTATTTCCCCAATAAAAATAAATATTTGACAGCAATTTTGCAGTGATAGTATTACCAAGCACAGTATTTGGATGGCAAAATAAGGGACAACATAATAGGGTTTTTTTCAGCAAGTGAAAACACATTACAGTTCTTGGGTCTGTTCCAGCTCCCAGTGAAACAGTAAAGCTTCAACTGGAAGCAATGCTGAGTCTGTAGGGTTGAGTGGTGTTTGAAAAAGACCATCTTCAATAGCACTGAAGGCAAAAGGGATTCGAYTGGGTGCACAGCAACCTTCAGGTGCAGTTGTATACTAGAAAATCACTTCCACACTAAGATAACATAGACATCCTCCTTGGTATTGTCCCAGTCATAGCTCAAACACAGACTGTGCAGAAGTGAGGGTAAAAAGTCATTACACATAGACTGAGGCTATTCTCTGTTGGGAACATTTAAAAATAAATCAGGCCACCTAGTGCATTCCAACGAATTTTAAAAGATACGCTTTGGAAATTCAAAAACAAAAAAACAAATGGGGGRGGGTTCCTGCTACTTTTCATTACATAACTGGAATAATCTCTTGTGCCTCTGAGACTGATTGCATCTCAAACTTAGTTTAGATACTAATCAATCTCAGCAACCACTTCTTGTTTCCTGTAGAATAATGTGGTAAAAATTGTTCTTTAATTACCAGTAATGAAAGTTACCTGCAGTGAAAGTGAATATATGCCACTGGAAAATGACTTGGTTCAGAGGACAGCAAATGCAAATACGAACAATCTTAATGATGCATAGGCACAATTAGAAGTGAATATGTAAATTACTGATGACAGCTTCCTGCTGTGCTCAGCTATTTGCTGTCACCATTAGCTATGAATGTTTTAATTTATTTGGTCATAACCATAATAACTCCACAGTATCTTTCTGGCCAGTGTGTTTCCTAAAGGGTGGGGACTTTTTAAGCAGTGTCATTTAATAAATACACGCTTACTCAGTATTAAAAATATTTCTAACATTCTTTAAAATAATTGTAAATGTGAGGTGGATAATTATGTGTGCCATCTCTTCTCTTTAAATGTCTGACTCTTCATTCTGTATCTGACATGTTTGTACTTCTCAAAATTTCTTCAATATGGAAGGTAGAKCCTATCTATGTTTTTACATCAATTGAAAGACGTCTCACAACTAGATATCTTTTCTTACATGCTAAGAAAAAAAGAAGACTCATGCTGTTCTGACTAAAAAAGAGACCAAGATGTTGTTTTACATAGAAGATATATTATAGAGCCCTCACTGTACTATGCGTGAAATTTGCAGTTKTTTCCCCTTGTAATGCTTTGCTTTTAGTTGCTTATACCTTTCTCAGTCTTAATTTAGCCCAAGTAGAACATATTTCTATTTCAGACTTTATTTTTCCCCTCCAAGGAATTTGTGAGACAGGAAAAATAAGAAATGCTTTCTGTAGCATCATTACAAATATTTCAGCCAAGAGGTTACACCCCCAGGAGCTCTGTTTTGAATGAGGAAGGTAGTTAGCAGAAGGTAGTTTCAGGGTCATACCTCCTGCTCCTCCTGAAAAACCTGACAACATTTGGTGAATTCCTAAAGTTTTAGAACTAATATATTTGCATACTCTCAATAGAGTTTATAAGAGCTAGAATTTATCCACTGAGAAACTGGGCTGTGCTGATAATGTTCCACTGTGCACTGCAAGGGTCAAGGGATTTTCTCTGCCCTTTTTTTKGTTTTTCATAAAATATCACTGTGATGGATAATGGGGATTGTATCCCCTGGCATCTGGAATGTAACAGTATGATGAATTCTGGGAGAAGAAATAGTGGAGGCACTTGCAAGGGCCAGATAGAATGGGCATGTACAGGTGYGAAAGGGGAGAAAAGGAAGAAAAGGTAAAGAGGAACTGTGATGAGATTGAAGATTGTTTAGAAATGTGGTGTCTGATCATAGCACAGAACAGGAGGGCTGTGGGAAGCTCTAAAAAGCTACAAACACTTCCCACGGGATATAGACTTGGACTCAGACCTTATTTTCTCTTGTTTCCTCATGATAACCAAAAAATTCAYAGGAATCTATGAACTACAGTCTATAATCATTAGCAATTACTCCTGCTGTGTAAAGGCCATTTGCTGTAGACCTGGAAAATCAGATCTTGTCGTTGGTACTTATGTTGGCCACACAACAAACTCTTAACAAGTTTAAACAATGTATTGGTCAGTTAATCACCTTGGGAGTGCCATCATCTCTTATGATCTTATGGATGCCCTACTTGGCTGAGTATTATCATATAAGCTACTAAAGAGGGGAGGTCCTTTTTATTCTAAAAAGCTTGTTGAAACWGGCTCTCTTTTGAAAACTCCTTTGGTTTCCAGAAAAGAAAAGAAGATGTTTTGTAAAAAAAAGTTGGGCTGAATATCTTTTCTCAAGTGCCTAATACATATAATTTAAAATTATTTTTATTGTGTGGCCTAAATGTTCCTTATCTCATTTCAGATAATAGAAATCAGTATTCAAATGCTTTCTTGTTCTGCATTAGGAARAGAGCAGCAAATCTCACATACGGTGCCTTATTCAAAGATATTATGTCTTCATAACTGAAAAAGCTTCGTTTCAGTAACTTCTTTAAGTATTATTTACAATAGCCTCCTGCTATAATAGTCTATTAGAACAATAATATTGCTATCAAGTGATTTCCTGTTGCAGTTCTGTGGTGGATATAAACTGCATGACCCTGTAACCCAAGCCTGTCACTGAYGCTGTTCCATTGCCACGGTTCGGCTGAAAGCTGGGAGGTGTTGGCTCAAGCAGCAGCGAGCCTGTCCCAACCCTGCCACCTTCCAGCAGGGTCAGCACTGGCCATCACACTCCAGGGTTAGGCTGGAGGCTGGCAGCTGCCAGGCACTCCCTTGGTGCATGGCAGCTGCATTTTCTGCATCGGAGGATCACTTGTTTTTCTGCTTAAGCAATGGTAGTAAGAGTTAGCAAAGGACCATGTGAATATTGTGTGTTATCAGTGCATAACCAAGGTATTAATATGAGGGTATCCAGTACATATCTTGMATATGGCAAAATTGTCCTCTGTACTTTATATCCAGCTTTTTATACCTTCTAATTTTAAATGTACCTACTGAAAATGGCCTAGAGCTTCCAATCCATCAGCTGTCACGCTGTCCCTCAGTCTGCTATGGTACCAGACAACTTGTGCAATGCCATATAACACTGCCATATAACTTTTCACAGATTTGCATAGAAATGTGCTTTTCAAAGGTTTAGTGAAGCCACAGGGGAATATATTTATTTATAAGTGCCTGGGAATAAGGGTCACAGCAACAATCTAACAATTTATAATCCATTGCTAGTGCTTATTCACAAAATAGACTGTATAAATTATGCTATCTAATGCATAACCATTTTTGTATAAAAGGTTTTAATCAAATCAAAGGAAATGTCCAGAGAAGGTTAACAAACCTGGTCAAAGGGCTGGAGAACAAGTCTTACAAGGAGCAGCTGAGGKAGCTGRGGTTGYTTAGCCTGGAGAAAAGGAGGCTCAGGGRAGACCTTGCAACTCTCTACAATTACCTGAAAGGAGGTTGTAGCCAAGTGGGRATTGGTCTCTTCTCCCAYGTAACAAGTGACAGAATGAGAATAAATGGCCTCAAGTTGCACCAGGAGATGTTTAGATTGGATATAAGGAAAAAATGTCTTCACTGAAAGGGTGGTTGAGCATTGAAAAAGGCTGCCCAGGGAGCTGGTGGAATCACTGTCATTAGAAGTGTTGAAAAAACATGTGGATGGGGCACTTCAGTAGGGAACATGGTAGTGCTGAATTAATGGCTAGACTTMATGATATTAGAAGTCTTTTGCAACCTTGACAATTCTAGGATTCTAAGTAATTTTTATTCATATGCAGAGTAATACCAAAACTATTATATCAGTTTCAAATTCATGTCTTAATTTATGTCTGAAATCTCACAATAGCAGGCTGGGTTTTGTGTATTCCTCCCCCTCCTCTCCTTGCCAAGCAGATTTCTCCTATCRTTTGCTTTCTGAATTTGAGTATTTGAGTAAGAGACTTCAAAGTAATGATAGGATGTGTTTTGCCCTCAGTGGGCATGTATTGTTATATATTAAAGCAATATACCACTATTTGATATATCTCATATTTCTTATCATTCTCTGTTGGTTAGTAGGAAGAGATTTAGTCACAAGAGGGTTTATTTTCATATGGATCAGTAATCTGAAAGCTAAAATCAGGACACAGAAGCAGTAAGTCTCTGATTTTAGCTGGAGGGTTGGTATGGATTTCTTCCTTCTCACTATTCTTGACATTTTGATTTTCTGGTTTGATATTTGATTATATTACTCAATAATTAATCCAGAATAATTTAGCACACCTCCTACCACTTCAAGTTATTTGGTGTTGCTTAACCATTTCTCAATATCATGCTTGTAGAAAGGAAAGGACAGAAATCTGAATACTATATAACATGCTGCCACATCTATTATGCAGGGAGGGCCTTGTTACATGATGAAAGAATTAATCCTGTCTATCTACTTATTACAGATGTTTAGGACACACCTGACTTTTATGCAGAGGTGTATGGATAAATGTGTCTACCTCATAAACAGTCTGCTCCAGCAGGATAGAAATACCTGTTACTGTATTGCCAAAGTGCTTCAGCTCAGCTGTGGGAGCCYGGCTCTTCAGAGCAGTGTCACTAATCCCTGGCACAATCCCAGCTGTGCCATGACCATGGAGGTTTGCTCAGACATCTGCATCCATGCAGGAGGCTTGTGCTGGAATGGTTTTGTGGCCAAGATTTGGCCATCCTCACACTGCCCCACCAGGACAAATCTGTAACAAGGCCTTCCTTGGTCAGTGCCTTCAAACTGCTTGACTGAACCTCCTTTACTCTGTCTGGAAGAAGGAGAGGAGCATTAAGGAGAGCAGTTTCAAAGGCAGATCAGAGGGGCAGCAATCAGCAGCTGTAGACATGCAGGAGATCCTCAGCCTCTTTGAAGTAGCTAGCAAGGAATGTGTGAATGCACCCTGAAATTGTGGAAAGAGGTTTTAAAAATTATTTACTTTATTAAAATGTAATTTGCCTCTGTCAGTTAAAATGGGGTGTAAAGCTTGAAAATTAATAATTTGTTCTCTTTGTTTTTCGTTCCCAGCCTTGAATTGAAGGGGGAGTTCARTTACACTGCAGGGTGAGTTGACACTCTTGTTCTGGCACCATCCTGCTCTTYTGAATTGTGCCTGATCTGTGAGCTAATCTGATAAATGAGGACATTTTGTGCACACATGGTGTGCATTTTAAAGAGCTTCAGTGTGTYAACAAACTGCTCTGAATATGGTGGGCCCCACCAGAAAGCACATAATTTGAGGCACACGAGAAAGAGATGCAGACCTGAGGAAGTAAAGGAGGTTCATTTGGAATGACTGAACCACACCACAGAGCTGCTTCCCAGGACAGGCACGAGCTTTCACTTGCATTTACTACAACTATTTAAAATGTGTTTTCTCAAGTCATTCCCAATCACTTTTTGGTATCTATTTTCAGTAAGGTAAAATATCCAGAACCATTGATTTGRGGGCTTAACCTGTTTCTTTGTACCTTCAAATTTCCCATCTCAAGACATGTAAGATAGTTTCATATTTTCAATATCTGTGGTCAGAAATATAATAATTTTATAATTTTTGTGCATATTTATTCTGTTATCATTGATTCCCTATACCAGTTATGCTACACATTCTTTAATGAAATGTATTACCATGATGCTTTGGTCATGCAGATGACAGCGTCCAGCAACCATGAAGCTCTTTCACAATGATTTAGAAAATATCCATCTGTGAGTCTACTCTGAGTGCAAATCTGAGTCAAGAAATAAGGGGAATGACAGGTGGCAGGAAAATAAACCACAGTGCCAGAATTCCTGACAGCCAAGGGCTTATAAATGTACATAGGACTTAATTTTATTATTACAAAATCAGTGAGATGCTCTGGATTTTGAGCTTTAATGTGTGCATAAGTCAACACAACTGCTATTTTATCTTCAAAAGACATGTTTGGGCTGTGGTTACAATGGTTTGGTCTTTGATTTGTGAATGTATTTTGTTCCTTCCTCTGTCCAGTGCACAATTTTGGATTTATTTATGCAGAATAAAGAGGGAGCTGTGGTGGGAGTGGGGTCAGAAGGTTTGTGCAGCGTGTGAGCTACAGCACAACTCACCTAATCCATGGGAGACCCTGTGGGCAGGGTCTGCATCCTGCATCCTCTGGGGTCCTGACTACAGGAAAGACATGGACCCATTAGAGCAGGTCTAGAGGAGGCCACAAGGATGACCAGAGAGAGGGAATAACTCTCYTGTGAGGAAAGGCTGGGAGAGTTGGGATTGTTCAGCCTGGAGAAGAAAAGGCTCCAGGGAGCCCTTGTTGTGGCCTTTCAGTACTTAAAAGGGACAAACATTTTATCAGGACCTGTTGCAATAGGACAAGGGGTAGTTTTTAAACAAAAAGGCAGTAGATTTGGACTAGATACAAGGAAGACATTTTTTTACAATGAGAATAGTGAAACATGGGAACAGGTTGCCCTGAGAGCTGGTAGCTGCTCCAACCCTGAAAACATTGAAGATCAGGCTGGATGGGGCTCTGAGCAGCCTGATCTAGTTGCAGATGTGCCAGCTCATTGCAGTGGGTTTGGACAAGATGACATTTAAAGGTCTCTTAAAACCAAAACTATTCTATGATTCTATGATTTTACCAATAGCTCATAATRTACTTATCAATTTTATACAGAACATCACTACTTTATGCTCTATCATGTATGTACAAATATATATATATATAGTTGGTCAGTGCACCTTTCCCTCTATTATAAACCATAAATATATTCTCCAAATATTTAASTATTTTAAATCTTTTTGAAAAAGAAAGTGAGTAAATAATGTCTGCAGTACGTTTATCATTACAGACTCTGAAACAGAGAACATGACTAATCAAAAGCTTTAATCACAGTGTTTAAAACCCATATTTTTATTTACATTAAAATGAAAAACAAGGGCAATCTAGTTATCTGCATCTTCTAAAATTAGATCTTCTTAAATAAGCACATACAGTTTAATCACATCCAAGAATTTTAAATGAGCCAGCAAAGAGTGTTATGGACTGTTAATATTCATTTTCAGACAGTTTTCAAACACTGGAGAAGTTCCAGAGCACTGAAAGAAAGCAGTTGTGCCAATATTGAAAAGAGATATATAGGTATTATAGTCCTATCAACTTAATATTGATCCCAAGTATATGGCAGAATGATTAACAGGAGATTCCACTAAGAAAAAAATAGAGAAGAACAATTTAATTAATGCAAATCAATAGAAATGTATGGAGAAGTATACATATTTTCAGGATAACTCAATATCCTTTGGTGTGAGAATACAAACTGAATAGATAAATGCATTGTAGAAATGTATTTATATTCTGTAAAATATCTAACTTAATAAAACTTTGAGAAGCTACAATTTAAAAATTAAAAATAAATAATTATTTGAATTGAAAAATCATTATGGTGCATATTAAATTTAAAAATGCTGATAGACTTCAAAAGTGGTCATAAAGGGCGTATTGATCTTGACTCCTTGTTGGACTTAGCTTATTTTGGTTAACTTATTTTGATTAGCCTCCAAGAAAACAATAAAATCATTGCTGATAAAATTCCCACTGAGACAAATAATTAAAAGAACAGACTGGCATGATAGAACAATCTGATAAGCTAGTTTCACAAACAGCAGAAGTGATTGCAACCCAGTCTTGTTCCCACCACTCCAAACAACAGCTTTAAGAGTAGACACTTATAACAGGGGTCCTCAACTACAAGTAGGGTAAGGAGATCCTGTGCTTTGAGGTCTTCATCCACCTCTATATCCAAGAGGGCCAATGAATTCTGGATGTAAGAGTGAGAATTTTGAGTTTGGAGGAGGCAATATTTCAGTCTTCTATTGCCTCTGACATTAATACAAGTACCCAGTAGTAGTATCAATGATTCACAAAAGGTGTTAAAATACTGGAAAGACATAGCAGTGGAAGAATGAATTCACTGGAGTGAAAACATTGTTGAATTCAATTCTAAAATAAAAAAAATCCAGGAGCTGCTTGATTTCTATTTTTACAGGTTTGTGGGATTTTTGGAGAACCCTTCAGGAGGATAATAGGGAGCTTAGTAATTTAGAAGACATGGCTGCATAAGGATTAAAAACTGATATTTTTAATATTTTGCATTGTATTTTAATATTATGCAGGGCATATTTTACTGTTCTGTTTCTTTTGCATGGCAAAATGTAGTATTAATATTTGATTTCAGGATGTGTTAAGGTAATCTCTATGACACTGAAGACTTGAGCTCTTAACAGATACATCTTAGGTTGGAGACTTATAATGCCTGTCCAAAACTGTCCTCTGTCAGATAACTCAGTGTGACAGATTCCAATATAACTCTTGTCACAGTGATGTGGCCACCCAGCTCCCCTCTTTACTTCATGGCTGCATTTGTGTCTTTATCTGCAGCAGACCTTTAAACACCTCTCTTCAGGCGCATTCAAAGACTTCTGTGGATTCAAAGATAATTTTCATTTTGTGTAGCTAAATGGTCTCTATTTCTTGGGTTACTTTTAAAAACCAACAGTAATTTACTTGGAAATCTATTCAGCAAGTTCTTTGATTTTTTTCTAGTTTTTTTGGAAACAAAAMCTGACAGCTATTTTTCATTATTAACCTATCATTTACAGAAGCTTTGATATTAAGTTTCTCATGCTGAACATATTTTATAGTGATTAGAATACTTTAGTGCAAAGAAAAGTAAAAAAACACCTAAGACACTTGATTTCCTCACTTTTCCCCATCTAAGTGAGCTAGACAGGCCTTATCATCCCAAAACTGTGAAACAAAGACAATGCCTTTTTTCAGTTGAGCAGAAATGACCTAACAGTATAAACTGAAATGGCTCCTGAATGTCAAACTTCATTCTCAGTAAAGCTTCCCAGATAAATTTTGTTAGAATTGTCTTGCTGCAAACGTGATCTGAATATGAGAGTGAAAAATCCATGGTTCATAACTGAGACTAGCTGGCACTGATTTCTACAGAAGTCTGATCTTTAGTGTGACTGCTACAGGAAGAAGATGGGTGCTTATGGGGCTTGCRATGAAGTGGGGGTCCCGTGCTGAGACACCCAATAAAACTCAGTCTTAAATCCTTCTGAGAGCTTGTTGGAGGACTCACTCCAGTAATTCACCTATCTGTTGAATTAGGTTGTTGAAAGCCATTGACCAAAACCACTGTGATATATTTTCTGCCTGGACAAATATCCACAATGATAAACACAGGCATACTTTAGATGTTTGCCAGTTACATTCCAGGCTCTGCATACTAATAAATGTGTTCCATGAACAATGTCATTAAAATAATCAAATTTTCACAAAGTCATTTCTCAGACTTGCTAGAAAGAATAATAAAATTATTTTGCTAGAATTTTAGAAGAACATGCATAAAGTAAGGGTGTTTTTTTTTCCCCCCTATCCAGATACTGAAAAGAAAATATCACAAGAGCTGTCTGGCTATAAATATGCCATTGCATAAGCACATTAATATGATGCAGTCACAGTATTTTGTTTGCTATTCCCAAGAGGCAAATTACACAGGGATAGGCTGCTAAAACTTTAGCAGCAGTAGCTGAGAAGACAAGAAGCACAAATGTCAAAACAGGAAAAATATACCAGACACAGTTCTATTTTTCAGAGTCAAGTTCTTACKCATTTACATTATGAAAATGTGTAACACCATAAATATTCCCAAATCAATCAAGTAATTCCAAATTTATATCACTGTAAATGACAGCACAATTCGACCTCCAGAAACTCTGTATTTTACTGAAGGGAAAGGATTAAGTATTTATTATAAGCTGTCTTCTGATGTTTATAATAAGACACAGTTTGTCATTGCTGCAAGATGAAACTACATACTTTTCAAAGCTCAGTTTATGGCTCTGTAAGAGAAGGGATTTTTAGAATGTTCTTTCTAGAATATGCAAAATCTGAACAATTCTCTTATAACTATCTGCTCTCTCTATAAGAATAATACCTTGAGGCAGTAAGGAAAACTGAACTTTATTAAAAATTTCATCAAAGAGATGTAGCCTTGGAGAAAAAAAAAAGAGGGGCTTAAGACACAATATGGCACTACATTATGCTTTAGAACCTACAACAATATAAACCTGAAAAGAGTTTTGACTTCATAAGTGCTGTACACTTCAATGCAAAGTCAAATGCTGCTGAATGTCTTTGGAAGTATGATCATATTTTGTTCTTCAAAGAGCATTTTATGAAACAGATCTAAGCTTATACTCTTGTTACTCCATCTACTTTTTTGAAACGTGTGAAGTGGGGGGAACGTGGAGGAAAACAAAAATACAGGTTGAAATATTGATCACTGAAAGACCTGAGATAGCTGAATCAAATAGCATAAAAAAGACTTAAAATGGGATCTGTTACCTAATCCTTAGGCTGAGAAGCTGCTGTTAATAATAGTTAAAARTAATTCCATTACTTAATCCCCAACTGTGAAATGAATGGGTATTTCTAGTGAAGTTGTTAAGGGGTGTAACTGAACCTCACAAGGAACTTCTATCCCCAAAAGCATTATTATTTGTGTCAATCTAGTCCTTTGCCCAAAGGGCTTTTGCTGAGGAACAGGGATTGGCCTACATAAGTGAACAAATTTCAGATGTTKTTGCCATATTCATGGTAAGCAAATAATTCTCTTTCTCCAGATCTGTTGATTTTGACACAACATCCTTCATGGTTTCATTAAAAATCCTTCATGATTTCATTAAAAATCCTCTAAGTAAATGTTATTTGAAATATTAGCCTTTCTACTGTAAACAGTGTAGAAAGTTTCTCCTCACAAAAACCTCTTCCCTTCTTAGACGGCATCTTTCCATTCTTCATCAGCATGTAGATTTGACTGAGAAATTGTAATGCTAATTTYGTTCTTCATAATTATGACTATTAGGTTTTAAATAATTCATTTTTCCTCCCTGCTGGATTACATACTTCAAAAAGTAAGCCTTGCTAAAATTACATGCTCTTGGATCTGGGAGCTTACAGAACTTGCTCATAATRCATATGAGACTATGGTCCACTTTCTTGAGAACCATTTTTAARGTATTCTGTAAAATACACTGCCGTGATTCAGACCCTTGAGGGAGCAATAGGCATAATTGGTTCCAGTTTCAGCTTTTCACTTGCATAATTTAACYGACTCCTTTGTCCCTCAAGTAAAATGAAGGTGCTCTTCAGGCTGGGCTGGGGTATAGCTCAGCRCTGGAAGCAACTGCTAGAAAACTAATGCAGTAGGGTGCAAATGAAAATGATACAAAGGGACAGTGGCAGCTCACAAATGGCACAAAATGAGGATTGTAAGGTAGGTCCACACATCAGACTTTGATATACTATCCTGTGGCATAGCAGCACTGAACTCCATAACCCTCCCTAATGTACTGTGGAGGATATATCCCAGGTTACACTCAAAATCATGTTTGTCTGCCTTTTTTTCAGAGATCTCCTAAATGTATTCCTGCAGCAGCTACAACAGCATGCTTCCAGATAAGATTTTATGTGTCTCAATGCTGCCAGGAATGCCTCATATTAGTGATTCACAGGCTCTCCATAAGTAGTTTGTGAAAGACCAAGAGAGGAGGAGCGTGAGGACCGCAAATCACTCAGACACGCAAAGTGTCACACACTGCTCTAGCTGCCAAATCACTCTGGTAGCAGAGCCAGCCATGGTCTGTCCTCTCTSACATCCCAGCTGATGGGCATCATTGGTTTCTCCTTGTGTCACAGTTCCCAAAGTCTGGCTTCTCATACACTGGATCATAAAAAAATAAGAGCAAGTCATACTTACGATTACTTTGGAAACTGCTGYTGTGGAACTATAGAAACACTGCCCGGTTTAACACATATATCATAATTCGATTTTGCAAGAATGTAATATAATTGTGTTCCCTAAAGGATGAAGCCTAGGTCCTCCTTGAGATAAAGCTGCAGATCCATTCATGGCTGTCTGAGATGAAAGGGTCTCCTTAATTACCTGTACATTTAAGAATTGTTAACTCTTCATGGAAGTCACAGCACCAAGGATGCAAAATATACATAAAGACATCTATTAACAATGCTAATTAGTATTAAATATGATCATTAAAATTAACTAGTCATTTGTGATATGTTCTCACAAAATGTTTGTCAGGGCTCAAAATTTGCCTCTCATTTACTATTTCATGCTTGTGTCAGAGCATGATGATACTGATTATTTTGGGCTACTTCAATTACCTCATTCTGGATCTGCAGATCTTACACCCTCACACATCTTCCGTTCAAAGAGGGCAGCTTCTGTTTCTGCACACAGCCATTAAATAGGTTGTCATTTGCATCTCTTCTAAAGCCTACTTCCAGTGAAAGTCAGGGAACATTCATTATAAAAATGCAGACTGTGTTTCTCTTAAATCAATTAAAAGGCAAACATCATTATAGATTGTCTCAGATAAACAGAATTTACACATCAGCTGGCTTCACAAAAGGCTCCTAATTTTTGTATTACTTTTGAAATTAACTCCTTGCATGCTCAAAGAATACAGAGACCCATTTATCTTCAAAAAGCACTTCCCTTTGATCTGAGCTTCTGTCATTCCTACCTTCATGGATAAAAAAGATGATAGATCTTAGTATGAAGCTCACAAGTACTTTAGAAATCTAGCACTCAAAATGAAAAATGCAGAGAAATTATTCTGTAACATTCAGGAGTGGAGCAGTGCTCAAAACATGGGTTCATCGTGTGCCCAGTGTGAGGAATCCTATCTGAACACCTCTGAAGTGTCAGCTTCTCTCCAGCAAAGCTCTCCCCAGGCCAGCTGGCTGCTGACCTTGTAGAATGCACTGGCTCAGCAGAGCTGGGGCTGATCTGCTCTAATTCCCTCTCTCTGGAGCTTTTCTTTCCCACCAGAGGGCATACACTGTGAGCACACAASTGCCTTCAGAGGAATTTAAAATACATATTGTGTACTAGATAAATGAACTGACTGAAATGCCAAGTTTTTGGACTCAATTCCATTCAATGGGGCTGTTAATTCATCCTGTTGCTCACTGGGTAAATGATTCCATTTGCTACAAAAGCAGTTGGTTTAGSATACTTTTGTGTGACTGCAGAGTGCTGGATGCGCAGCGCTTTTGAATAAGGCCATTGATTTATTTAGCTACCGAGCTAACTGGTAGTACTGTGCTGGTATTCACCCACATCTCTGGATACCGTGGAAATAGTTGCTCTCTGGGTTCTAGGCATGCCTAAAATTTTAATGGAAATAGAAGTCATTCAAACTATTTCAAAAGATGCGTCTACAGTGGTAATTTAGGTGAATTGTGTGTGACTAGGTGCGGGTATGGGGACGGGTGTGAGGAGGGGAGGCAGCAGYACGGCAGGCCGCCAGGTGGTAAGTGTCCTGAAGACAACTGAGGTCCGTGGAATATGGCAACGGCAAGTTTTGGAATTTCCCCGTGTTGCAGCAATACAAGCAGAGCGGAGAGAGGGGAGGAAGAGGAAGGAGAGACAAAGAAACTACGTTTCCCGGCGTGCCCCCGCGGCTTCGGGGCGGTGCGGGAGGAGGGAAGGGCAGGGAGCCGCTGTGGGAGACGTAACATGGGCGCCTGAGGCCGGGGCGGAGGTCGGGTTGGGCTGGGCTGAGAGCGGGGCCGGGCGGGGGTGCGGGGCGAGGCTGGTCCGAGGTGCTGGGCGGGCTGTCCCGGCCCCGCCGGAGGGGAGGGGGCGGGGGCCGAGGCCGGGAACAGGGCTGGTGGAGCTGGAGCTGGGTACGGCCCGGCTCCTCCCGGCACCGCTCCCGTGCAGGCGGCTGCGGCGGGGGCGCTGAGCTGAGCCGAGCCTGCCCCGCCGGACGCGGCTCGGCAGCCGAGTAGGAGGCCGTGAGGGGCCGGGGCCATGGCCGAGACCGGCTCTCTGCACGCCACCAGGTTCGAGGCGGCCGTGAAGGTGATCCAGAGCCTGCCCAAAAATGGTGAGTGCGGCGGGAGGGTCCGGCGGCAGCGGCGCCATCGGTGCCGGGCGGCTCCGGGAGCGGGCAGGGCCCGGCGGGCGGCGGGGGGGGGTCGGGGCAGCGGGGCCGCCCTGGCAGCGGGGCCGCCCCGGCAGCGGCTGGAGAACCGCTGGAAAGCTCCGCATTAGTGCTGCTCCCCGCCTGCCGGGGCAGCGCCGGCTCGGGGGCCTTCTGAGCCCTGCCAGGAGCTCCTTGGTCGGGCGCCTGGACCAGGGGATCTGTCAGCTCCCCGCGATTTCTGCCTCCCTGAAATCATGAAGYTGCTTTAACAAAGCTGTTACCGTGAGTTCCCTTCTGCTGAAAGAGTTAACAAAATGGAAAAGAAAAAAACCCCAGAACTTATCTTTTTGATGAGAGTTGTGATAATTTTAAAAACATTTATTACATACATCATTAATTCTGGTGTAAAGTAAAATAGGATGGTTTTGAGGTAAATGTCACTGTAAACTTCTAATTATTAGAATCCAACCTCAAGCTACTTGATTTAATGGATTGGTTATGAATCTTCCGTGCTAGCTGTTAGAGTTTTATATTTACATTTTTTACCTCTACAAAAATGTGTTCCACAAAGGAAGAAGAGAAAACCAAATCGGGAGGTACGGTGAAACTTTTACTGAAAGTGTTGTCAAATATCTTAGGTAAACAAAAACACTGCAGAAGGCTGTGTTTTGGGTTAATTGTGTTTGTTTGGATTGTTGTTTTTTTGTTTTTTTTTTTTTTTTNTTTTTTTTTTTTTTTTTTTTTTTTTAATTCTGGAGACTCGCAGTAAGTTACCATTTGTTAACAGTAAAGTGACTTGCACGATACTTTGTTTACTTAGAGCTAAACCTGTCCCTTTAAACTGAGTGAAAGGACATCGGCTTGATGTTACTTATTACCTTTTTTTTCCTCTAATTGTGGAGTTTGACCTTAGCAGTAGGAAAGGTTATAGTCCTTTAAACTCCGTCTGAAACTTGCTGTTTGTACAGTAAATATTTTCGGTGGTGCTGGTTCTTGGTATATGAGGTGAAGATGTTCTCTGTTGGCTTGTATTGTACTGCTGTAACAGGCTCCAGGCTGTTTTCTCACAGAACCATTAGGCTTATAAAATACTCACTAATATTCTTGATGACAATTTAATTGTATTTTAAAATGTTTTCACTAGGTTCATTCCAGCCAACGAATGAAATGATGCTCAAGTTCTATAGCTTTTATAAGCAAGCAACCCAAGGACCTTGTAACATTCCTCGACCTGGATTTTGGGATCCAATTGGTAGATACAAATGGTAACTTTTCATGAGTTGTTGTTTCGGGGATTTTTTTTAATGYTTGGAGTGGAGATGTTTAGAAGACTAGCACTTGGAGAAGGAAACTCTCTAAATGCTTTCTTTTTTAAATAAAAGGAACATTTACAACCTTTGATGCTTGAATTAGTTTTCTGTTGTATTCTGACTTTCTAACTCAGATAATTGATCACTTCTCAGAGTTGCAGGTGGAARTGTTCCCTTGCATTATGCAGGTGGGCAGGTTTTTCTTTGGCAACCACCATCATGGTACCTCTGCAGGGTTTATMCCATGTTTTACAGTGAAGTCTTAGGTGCTCTGAAGAATAAGTCATGTGGAGGAGTGTCTAGAGCTCTTCCTTCTTGAATTTTCTTGTGTGATGTGAGCCTGAAGTAAATAAGTGCTCACTGGCAACYACTAATACAGCTTTGAGCTCTTGGTGGGGAGGTTGGGTTTATGTCTTTCTGGTTTGTCTGCTCAGTGGCAGGTCTTCCCACTATCTGTGTTTGCCTTGGTCTGGGAAGACTTCTGATTCACCAGATTGSCAAGTTCTCTTTGAAAAGCCAATGTGAATGTTTTGCTTATGATATTTTAATGATGATTTGTCCTGAAGAACAAATATTATTGCTGTCTTTGTGGTCATGGTATTCTTGGGAATCTGTGAAATTATTCCTAGGATTTTTTTTAACTCCTTCCTTTCTCCTCAGCCTCCCTAAGGCRGAGTGCAGGGGATAGACTAGGGCTGGGAGCTTTCATCCACCTGGCTGGTTGTAGCTGGAATGTGAGCCACCAACCTTGGTGGTTTTCTATGAGTGGGACAAATACTCTGGAATGTCAAATAATGTGCAAGACTGAGGAACTGTTTTATTGCAATCTGTGGTCTGAGAGATGCCTTGTGCAACAATGATAAATTTGGTTAGAGTTTTCTGTCTTGCAGAGTTGGAGAGGGGAAGATTTTATTTAGGTCATAAGTAGCTGCTGTGGTAACTATTTGCCTTCTAGGCTGATGTGTCTAAATCCCAGTTGCTAAACTCAAAACGGACAGATTTTTCTTGTAGCTTATTCTACCTCAGTGACAGCTGTTTGTAAGTGCTRGCTGAGGTATCTGGGCCTGTTTGTTTTATACAGCAGAGGATCTTACACTCAACTTAGTCAAAAGGGTAAYGTGTGTGTCTTTTATCTGGGCTTATTTACAACTTACTGGGTAGTCAGTGAGGAACTCTTCAGTCCCCAGTCTGTTCAGTTTGTTCCTTCTTCTTCCACTATGTGATTATCCTAGCAAATTATATATTTGTACTTAAAAATTAATGTGAATCATTCTCGCATTTTACTCGTATCAGAGTAACTTTGGACATTACATAACTGACCTACTTAAGGCCAAATTGAAAAAATCCAGTACGCCCTGAAGATACTGAAGGTGTATGTGACTTTCTTTCCTAGGGATGCTTGGAGTGCCTTGGGAAACATGTCCAAAGAAGAAGCCATGATAGCCTATGTTGATGAAATGAAAAAGGTATGTTTACTAATGAAGGGATTTTCTAGAAAAARTGTTCCAGAAATAGAGGAATGTGAGGGGAGTCTTTCTGACTACTGCTGCCAAAGCTCCCAACGAGTTATCCCCTATGTGAACTGTTACATTTCAGTACTTTGCTGTTTGGCCTGTGGGGAAAAGAAAATTACAAAGTTCCTTCAAAACACAGAATTTGTGTTGTTTTCAGAGAAACATGAGAGCTTTAGCTGATACAAAGCTTAAATGACAGAGCTAAAGAAAGGGGAATACTGACATAATGGTAAAGGAGGCATTAAGGAAAAAAAGCTGTACTGCACACTGCCTCAGTTCTTAGAGCTGAGAGAGGTAAGTGATCCTTATTCTGGAAAAGAGACTTAAACAACTTTCCAGAAAGACTTTAGGAGAAAAGGTCTCACTCTCATGAGTGGAGACTTGAATATAATCCAATATGTAAACTTTCTATTTTTCAGGAAGAACTCAGCAACCTGAATTTTCTGTACTTGTTACAAAAATATTGCATGAATATTATAGTTGTCGTGAAACTATTAGCATTGAGTAATGTGCTCTGTTTTCAAATAGATGTATAACTTGTAAGCAATCACAGTTACCAATTACAGCAGTAACTAAAGTAAACAGAATTAAAAGTTTCATGTCATTTCTTAACTAACCCTTTTCACTGTAGTCTTTTCACTGAAACTTTTAGAGATTACTTTTCCGATTTAAAGATTATTTGCTGTCAATCTGAAAAAAATATAATTGTAATCTAGTATTATAATGAGGTTTGAGTCAAAGGGAGAAAGTTCTACTCCAAATACACTTGCTTTTTTCTGAGGCCACTATCTTGACATTAAACTCTGAATTTGTTTAATGGATGATACAACAAAAATTTTTACTAGACAAGGAGGTGGAGTCTGATTTACTGTTCTTTTTCCTGTCTGTAGTTCTGGTAATTTAGTTCCTGCAGCTATTACTGTATCTGCTCTAAACTGGAAAATAARCAGCTCCAGAAAACACAGAGGGCCAAATACTGTTTGTTTGATTAAAAATCCCACTAAATTTTAACAGTTCCTTTGGATGTGTGCCACAARGTTTAGTGCTTCATTTCAAGTCTTGAATTCAATATGTGTGATATTGCAGTAGATTACCTAATGGGTTTTTTTCAGTGCAGTAACTGGTTTGGTCAGGACACTGAAACCAAGTGAAACTGCAATGTTTGTTCTAAAAAAACTCTAGCAAGCCTGTGAGGAAGTCTGGTTCCTTGACCCTCATGAACCACAAATATTCTGCTTCTGTGTGGATTAGGTGTAGGGATTGGAGAACAGATGACTTCCTGCCTTGCTCAGCTTTGAAACTGGGGGATCTGTTTACCCTGCTTTGGTGCTGTTTCAGCTCTCACATTTGGAATCCTAGCTTCAGTTTTCCCATCCCAATTGATTCTACTTGCARTGTCAGTGGAAGTGCATTTCAGATGGATCCAGTGGGTTGTTCTATTAGCACATGCTGCACTAATCCTCATGGACTTAACTGTGGGCAGTCTGCTGTTGTCTGAGGGGGCAAAAACCCACTTGTATGCTGATATCYCAGGRYTGTGTTTAAGGGTGTATAAGCCTGCCATATTCCCCTAGCCCTGGGGCATTCTCTGGCATTTGCACATTGTGTTTGGGCTATGCATGCATCAGATGACCCTGTCACAAAATCCCAAATTTGTTTTGGAGTTTTTTCCCTCCTTAATGTGGTAACGTGTAAAATCACAGTTGAGGAATGTGTCTGGGTGAGCTTTTGATATGCTGATGAGAGATGAACACAAATGTACTATTTTTAGTTAAACAAAATGCACCTGAGCTCAGACTCAAGGTTAGTTTGTTCAGGTAGCATTTCTGAAATTTATTTTGCAATGCTGTTTCAACTAATTTGTTTACATTTCAGATATGTTGTTTCCTTATGTATCACAAATAAGTGGTATCTTAGCATGAAGTGTTAACACTATGTGGTGTTTCTAATTTAAAACATGAGTGTATGCGAATTATGTGACATCTAAGGAAAACAGTAAATCAGGATACATAATAACTTATTTTTCACTTTGAATTTTTGAGATTGCTTATTAATCCTAGTGGCTRTAATAGGCAAGCAGTTACTTTTGCTGGTGAAAGTATTTTCTCTTTTTTGTGCTCACCTAAAAGCTAGCAGTTAGAAAAAAATCTAAGTGCTATAAGTAGCACAGAATATATTGAGGTCTGTTTAGAATACATGAAGGGCAGTAATGTGCAGACGTCACAGAAATGCATGTATGAAACAGTTTACAAAGCTGATTAGAGAAATAAATACATAACAAATACCAGCCTTATTCTAGAAAAGGCTTSTTGTTTCTCTCAATGTTATTGAAATGAAAAAATCGGCAATCACAAAACTGTTCAATCTCTGTTTCATATCCAGCTCTGTGTTTCTGAGTATTTCTCCCTAACAAAGACAGGATGAATTATATACACTGAGCAGATCAGAGAAGTGACAGTGAAACTGCACGTCGATAGAATTGTTGTCTCTTGGTATCCTTGACTGGTTTGCAAGTGTTTACTTGCTGGGTGTTAGCCTGCCTGGAGCTCCTGCTCTGTGCAATAATGCTGCAGCTTTTGCTCCTACTGCTTGCTGGTTCTGCTTTTGCTCCTACATGCTTGCTTTGAGCATGTACCTTCATCTGTTGCTTTCTTGGTGCCCTTCAGGAGGAGGAGGTGCACTGTRGCTGTTAGTTTGCTTCAGCCTGTGTTTGAACCTATAGCTATTGCCACTTTTAAAATACAATAACTAAAAATGTAGAGGATGAAAGAGGAACAAAGCTATTGGCAAAAAGGCTGTTTGAAAGGACTTAAACTAGAATGGGACAGTAATGCCATGTGCTTTAAAAATAGTATCCAACTATTAAACCTCTTCTGTTTAATTTGTTTTAGACTTACGGTTTTGCATTCCTATCATATGATCAAAGATACTGTGTCTGTAACTTAAAATGAAGAAATGCTCCAAATGACTTCAAGAGCAGAACTTGGTTCTAGTTTGTTTTTCTTCTAAGTGGGTCTTAGTCCTGTTTCAATTTTGCTTTATTGTGTCCATTTTTTTGTTTGGGCTTAGAAGGACCTAGTARAGCACTTTTGATCTGCTCCTTACATTCCATTGAGGGCAGCAGGGTTTGACAGTACAAAGAATCCTCTAAGACAAAAAAGTATTTCCGTTTTATTTTTTCTGCAGAAAGACTTGTCTATAAAATAATTATATTGGCTAACAGCAGCCTTTTGAACTTTGAAATGGTTTAGTTCAAAATTGAAGAAATAATGGATTCCAAGGTCTACTAATAAATACTGTGTCAAGGCTGTGTTTTTAGTGTTGGCAAAGGCATTWGCTCTCTCTTCTTATCTTCACCTGAAAAAAAAATAATTATAAGATTCCTATTCAATAGCTTAGTTTTATGTTCTTTTCCCGTAATTAAAAAAAAGTAAACAAAAATCAGAATAACTTGTTTAATGACTTAGTGAAATGTTACTGAGTTTTGCAATAACCAGTAATTTTAAAATCAGTTGAAATGAATGAATTAATGATTGAAATGCTGTTTCATAAGATGCTTCATGTCTTGGACTTGTGCAGATTCTTGAGAGTATGCCAATGACGGACAAAGTTGAAGAGTTACTCCAAGTAATAGGCCCATTCTATGAAATAGTAGAAGATAAAAAGAACAGAGGATCTGACCTAACATCAGGTTYGGACAAATAACTTTCTTTGTACTACTAATAATCATAACTCAGTGGTTTTGGGGGCTTGTTTTCTGTAAATGATTTGAAAGCTAAATGTTGCATCTCTTTGTTCATTCTCTTTACTATATGGCAGTTCGAATGGAGAAAGTCTCTAAGTATTTGGAAGGTAGGAATAATAAATTATGTGTAAATCCATYATTTCCATTGTTTTGGTGCTGTAGGAACTTCCTGCTAACACTTGTGACTTCTGGGCTTGCCACCTCATTAGGCTGGGTTTTGCTTTATTTTACTTTTGAGGTGATTAGGTCCAGGAAGCTGCACATTTAGTCCTTGTTGACAGGCTTTTTGAGCTGCTGAGGGAAGCCTGAAGAAAGGAGAGTATTTAAAACAAAACAACTCTCCCAAGCAAATCTAGTTTGTGCCTTTCCGTTAAGAAAATGAACAACTAATGTGTATTGATATGTTCTGATATAGATGTGGATTGTCAAAATGAATACAGTTCTGGTAATCCAGCTCTGTCATCTAATTTAAAGTTTAAAAAAAAATTGACAATCAAACCTCATGCTTTTTAAATCATGGCTTCTCAAGTTTTCTGAGGCTCAAGTTCATTAAGGGAATATTTAAACATTTTAAATTATTGACAGGTGGCAAACCTAGTGGTATCACAGCTGCATAAAAGTCAGTGTGTTGATTTTTATTTAGCAATACCATTGTGAGAATGTTTTGATCATACCAGTTACTATGTTACAGGTAATGTGTTCATAAGGCTGTTGTGTAAGTCTTACAGTTATTTAAATCTGGCTTAAATGACATTTAAAAACTGAAATGCAACAGGGCAAAACTTGAAACTGTTTTTAAAAAACTAAATCCATTGCACGTATAAATTGGTTAATGTCTTTATGAAGCGTGAGTCGACTGGTTAAATTGCCTTTTGTATGTGGGTTTTTTCCCCCTACGTTAAAGGAATGTGGTTTTATTATCAAGCCTCAGAGAAACAGAAATRTTTTTTCATTGTTTTGGGGGAAAAGTAGTGGTAGAAGTTTTTACATGGCCATTTTGAAAGTGGGTGTGACTTTTTTCTCAGCTGAAGTTGTGTATACTTCATGTGTGGGATGCAATAGATTTGCCTGACAGCTGGATTGATGGGTGGGTAAGAGTATCAGTAGATTCAGGTCAGTGATCTGTGTAATAAGGATTTACTTGGACTTGGTGTCTGTGGCACAGTGCCAGAAGCCACTTCTTTAAAAAATGACACAGAGAATCATGGAAGTTGAACTATACCTGCTTCCATAACAAATCTAGCATACTTGTTTTTTAAAGAGATGGTTTAAACATAAGGCAGTGTAAGTTAAACAGAACAGCAGATTTCAGCTTTACCTTGTTCTGTAATAATTCTAGTGATATGTCATCATTCATAMTGCTTACAGGTGCAACACCTGATTATGCTATGGTGAATTAGGACAGATTTTCACAAAGTTCCTTGTATGTTACAACTTTACCATTGCATTTAAGGTTTTGTAGCCTTTTCTTTGGTGCTCTTACCACTTCCCTGATTAAAAGTGAAGCTGGAAATAATTATTGTGGTTTACAGTACAGATCATGCTTCCATAAAAATATGGAAGCATGATTACCTTCAGTCTTTCAGATACATAATAAAGAATACAACCAAAGGGCCCAAGTCTGTCAGAGATGGTGTAAACACTGGTGACAATACTGTTAAAAATTGACATATGGTTATGTTTTGATTGTGTCAGTTTATCCAGTCTTGTTTCTTTCCTCACCCCCAAACCCCTACAGTCTGTAAATTCTGCTGTGGAAGGTATCCTTTTCAAGGGCAGGCAGTTGGTGTCTTCTGAAATCTGGGACCCTCCTCTTGACTACCTTGCTTCATATTGTACCCCCATCTTCTGGTCCATTCTGTTTTGAGTTTGCCTTCCATTCTTCCATCAAACTTTAATCTGTATGCAGATCATTATCTAATTGTTTAGGAATTGTATGCCACTGCCTCAAAATCAACAGTTTCTTGAATTAGTGAAAGAGAATTGTCTGTAAGCTCAGTGTACATCAGTTATGGCTTGTGTCTTGTCGCTAGCAGATWGGGCTCAACAGAAAAGTATAGGCTTTTATAATTGCATTTCTAGTTTTTGTGGGTCTTTGAAAATGATAAATATAAACCATTGAAATACTGCCTTTCTGAATCAATAGAGCCTGTGGGTCCTTAATAAAGAACACAGAAGTCTGACATGCCAGCATTGAAATCAATGACTTGTAAGATCTACTAGAAAATGAGGATGAACCTACTGGATCCGTGGGTAACAAATACCCAGACTTGRATGTGCTAGTAAAGGAAGAAAAAATGAAGAATTCACTCCAATAGGCTGAGCAAATCTAAGAGTTATTTTGAAAGCATAAAAACTGGGTAGTGTTTGGAAAGGTCACCCTGCAGCTGTGTGAGAAGCTTGACTTCTCTGGAAAGCTGTGTCAGGAGTGTCGTTCTGACAGGTATGAAGTGCTTCTTTACAGACAAAGTCACTGACAAATTATTTTTGGGTACATGATATACTGGACWTCAAAGAAGAAAGTGGGCTCTTAGCTGACATAGCAGTGCAGATGGGAAGAGGTAACTCTTGAAGCATTATAGAAAAGACTCTTGTTTGTAGCTGCTGGAAGAGTAAAGTGACACGTGAGGTGGATAGGTGCTTTAGAAGAGTAGCATTTTAACTTCTTTGCACTTSCTAGTAAATGCACAAGAAATCTGGTGTCTAAGTCAATGTTAAAAAGGCAAAGAAGCTTCAAAACACCATTGCTCAGTAAATGTGAATTTTTTAGAATGGGCACTCAAGTTTTCTTGTTTYATAATAGTTGAAGAAGCCAAAGGTGGGCTAGGATTGGCACCTAGTGATCTGATATGGGGTGGAAAATATTGAGTTTCAGAACCAATTCATCCCTCAGAATGCTTCCCTGAGAGTGTTTGTGGGTATTTTCTTTTTTCGGAATGAGAGTAGATCGAAAAAGGAGACAAGGAAATCCCTATCTGACAGGCTCCTACACTAAGTTAAGGTATCTGAACAACTAAGCAAAGTATCTGGAAATTGTTTACAAGTTGCTCAGTWTAATTTTTCTGTATAATATTTCTGCTTTGTGAAAAGGCATTTAATCTGTTCTAAACTCCTGCCAAATAAAGGTGATCCTTTGCCTGCGTACTGAGCAGTAGTGGTGTCAGTAAACCTTTGTGAAAACCRAATGTTGCCTCCAGTAACAAGAAGTTAGGTGCTGCAGAGGCTGTAGGAAGTTTCAACATTATTACGCTCTTATACCTTGGCTTCCTAAGGACTGCTTTTCTCCCAGCTGTGTTGCAGTGGCACCAGATGAAGGTCTGCTGAAGCAAGGTGCTGTGCAGTGCTGCATAYGCTGGTTTGGGGCAGTGCTGATGGCAGCACAGGCTGTGAAGGAGGAACCCGTGCAGGGCACTGCTTGAGTGAATGGCAGAAGCTGGCCCAGCTCACAGGCAGACACTGCTGTTTAACAATTTGCTTGGCGGTGTCTTGCATTCAATAGGGGAGCTAGGTTTAAAAGACAATACTCACTAAGATCTGTGTGCTTTTAGAACAAGCAAACACATGTAAACATTTGTATTTCAAAGGCAGTACAGGATCAGCTTTGAAAAAAGTGAGCCTGTTCCTAATTACTATTTTCCAGGTAGAAATACTTTTCTTACGCTTAAAATACAATATATTTTCCAACTGTTTCTTTAGATTGGGTATGAGTAGTTTATCTGTTCAAATAGTTTTGTATACTCAAAGACCTTCTCTGGTTGTTTTCGGTGTCTTTGCTTTCTAGTGGGGCATTTGRTGTCTCTTTCTGCTTGTGTGTGAGCCTTTCCTCTGAAACACCCTCTGTTTCATAAGCTCATTTTTTCATGGCTCTTTGACTTCAAAGATASTTGCTTAACAGATTTCCTTCCCTTCCACCTTTCTTCACTAGGAKTTTTACAGAACTCAATGTCAGTGARTCTTCTTAGTCTTTCATAAGGGGGAAAAAAGCTAAAATCCATGTTGCTCTGAACTGCAGGGCTTTCTTAGGTTCTGTTAGTGGCTGCACCACAAAGAGGAGTTGCATTGAGGCAGGAGGAGCTGCTGGGTGTGTGGGTGAGTGAGGTTTTTAAAATTCCGTCCTTTWAACTTTTCTCCCATTCTAGTTTCCAGTTATAAATTAACGGGTATAATCAAGGTTAAAAACGATATTCAGATAGGCTACTGTGAAACTTACTATACAAATCCTTTTTGTTAAAATCTCAGTAGTTTAGCCTTCAGAAGTGTCTAGAACATTCTCTCCGGCATTTGCTGCAGGATGGGATTATTATAGAAGATTAAGGGCTGGGCCAGCAAATGCCAGTCAGTGGAGAGTCTCAGTGAGATGTGCAATCAGTGACTCAACAAGCCATGGCTTGTCCTGTTGCAATCTATACCTGCTTCGTGCTTTACACACCAAATCTCAGCCTCCTTTGTGAACTCGACTTCAAGCTGATGGCTTTATGTCAGTGCTGTCTGACAGTGCTGGAAATGAGGGCAGAGCATCAGTGTAGCTCTAAGCCTGAGTATTTCAACAGCTCCCATCTCATACTGAGTGATCAGAAAATATATTGCCGCAGGGTGAGCAGCTAAGTATCCAAATGGTAAAATGTAAGATTAAAAATTGTTTCTTTGCAAGTGGAGGGAGCTATGAGACAGCCTGTCTGTACTGTGATTCATGCTGGGTTGAGTCAACAGTAACAGTTTTGGTGCATAATTGGTTGTTGAACTTGGATTCAGCCAGACAAGATTTCCCTACAAAAGGGAAAGTAAATGTCAAAAGCTCTTCAGGTTTCATAATGTAGAAGATATATCCACTTGCCAGATAATTCTGGTGTCTTATATTTTAGCTGTCTTATTGTAAAGATCTTGTGATGAAAGAACTRGAATCTGTATTTCTTTCTGTTCTACAAAGACAAGCTACAAAGAAGGAGTGGATAGGGGTGTGGGAGGCTGGGGAAGGTCAGATATTGGTAGTCCTATCTCGATTGCCGTCAGAAGAGTACCCAGTGGACGCAGTCTGTGGTGTTTCGTATTTAACTTTGTGTAGCATAACTAATTAATTCTAGCCTTTAAGATGCATAGAAAAGCCATTTGTTTTACTTCTGAGGCTGAGTTTGATATGGGCTTTGTAAAAGGCAGTTCAGATGGTAGGCTTGGTGCAGATGGCAGGAGACTATGACCTTAATGTTATTTCATTTTTATTTTTTTCTGGTACAGGGCAAAACAGTTTTTGATTGCTACAATTCAAGGCTACAATGTGTGACTCAGCTATGTGGCCTTGTGTTGTTTTCAAGCATAATTCAGTTTTCTTTATAGGGTTCTGAGTTCACTGTGCTCACATTTTGTATTTTCTGGGACAAAACTCAAGAGTGAATAATGCTCCTTCCTAGCTGCCACACAAAGTGAAAATTCCAAATGATGACTTTATCTCTTCTGCACAGAAAAGAGCATAGCAAGTTTTGCTCCTCCTGGGGGGAAGTAGTACCAGGCTTGGGGACATCCTGGATCCTGGAATGATGTTACTGTGCTTTCAAGTTCCAACATCTAAGAAGCAGCTGTTCTTCATGTTCATTCTCACCCGTTGGCTGAGGTGCTGGCAGAGCTGGCAAAGCCTGGATCGTTGGTCCTGCTGTAACCGTGCTGTGTGTGCTGCTGGCCCTGGACACCCGGGGCCTTGGTGGAGCTTCCTGCCAGTGCTGGGAATGCCTGTGCAGCAGCTGCTCTTCTGCTGGGCTTCTCTCTGCTGSGAAATCCCAGGCACAATGTCTCTACTGCAGAAGGCTGAGGAGCATCAGGGAGGAGTGAAATGTATCCAAGTCAACCCCAAAACTTGATATCCTTATTTATATGGCATATATTCTGAAAATCCTTGGGAAAAGGTACTGGCAATATGGGTGGAGATGAGAAACTCCTTAGATACTGAAAAGTGTAAAGGTCTGGGATGACTAGTTAGTAATCCTAAATACTGTACTTGAAAGTTAAAATGAATGTCTGAGAAGTTGCTGTTTTCTGTGTTTGTTCTTATCGACAGACTATTGTTTTAATGTTTATTAATGGTAAATAAAAATGTGAGTATTGTTGATTAAATTATTTTTATTAAATACAGAGTCATCTCTTGGAGTGTAACAGCTTGAAAGGCACATAAGCAYAGAGAGAAATGCTGACAAAACAAGGCTATAGTCTTTTGGAGTATATTAAAAGAAAAATAAAAATGAGGAGAGGCTTTTTCTGTTATAATAAAGTTTAGGAAGACTAAACCACCAAAAAAAAAAGGAAAACTATATAGAGGAAGATGTGGGTGTCCCARTATGTGTGCTTAGGGTGTACATTCATCAGATAACTTGCACCTAAAGCACTTAAATTTAAAAGAAATAAAACTATGGTAGTTACAGACTGAAAAATCTAAAAATCATTACTTTATTTCTGACAGACTCTTCTAAAATCTCTTCTTATTTGTGTTGGCTGCTTGAGTAGTGCAGAACAGATGTTGCAGAGTAGGCTGGGGCCTTGGAAACGTTCTTTGTAAAGAAGAAAATATCTTTTTAATATAGTGATATAGATACCTTTTCATATGGTGTCCTATATTAAAAAGAATGCAAGGAGATGAGGGAATAGAAACTCTTGGTCTAGCTGAAGAGCTTATTGCTCCCAGATGCTTGCATGTACCACTTGTGTCTCCTGCAGACACCGCTCCTTGCAGTACTTGATGCATCAGTTTCAAAATGAGGTGGGGATTTGTGTAACCAAGTGTATTGGAAACGGCAGAAMGTGGTTGCACAAACTTGGAATTGARGAAGGAAGCCTACTTGGATCAGTAACAAGCATGAAACATCAAGGAGTGATGGCTAGAAAATAATTACAGTTACCTGATGATGAAAACAACTTTGTACAGCATGTAGACTCCTTGAGAATTAACATAAACACAGATGTGCAGGGAGATCCCTACACAAAGTGATACAAGTGTAGGTCATGGAAATAATCTTCTAGTGGTTAAGATTTTGCTGCGATTGAGCAGATYTATGGTATTTCATGAAAACATGTAATTTTTATTAAACACTGAGGGTGTACGCAGCTAGCTAAATGTTTTATCGTGTCTTTCATGTGCTGTTGCAGGCTGGCTCCTGATCACTGGTATTTTCAAAGCATGTGAGAGGCTGGGGAACTTGTGTGAGGATGATACTGTGGTGTACTGGGCTAACCATCAGTACAGCTCCAGCAGTGCATGCTAATTTTGTGTAAGAATTACATGCCTGTTCATAAAACAAAAATACAAGATATTTGAGAAAAACGGGCTAGGCAAGGTTCTCTTTGTCAAATGACCTTCAAGCTGGGGCAGATATACAGAGGCATTTAAATTCTGAACTCCCATCTGGGTAACAAAAACAGCCTCAAAATATGTGAAGAGTTAAAAGTCACATACTTACTTTTGAGAAACTTAGCCCCATTATACAGGTCATTGAGGAGAATTGTAGTGATGCCTTTAAAGAAATATATTTAGTAATGGCTTATAGGAAATCCCTTAATAGAGCTGATACTAGAAAATAAATATCTGGTGAAAGCTTGTAGAGAAACTGCATGTTTGTTCTTCATATCCTTTCCATCTTGCTTTTTTTTTTTGTCAAATCTTTCTTTCTATTTTAAGTTGTTACTGTTGCACAGCTCCTACTATTTAGCATTAAAACCCCCAAACCTACAGCCCAGGCTTTTACTGAATAGAATTCCTTTTCTGGCTAAAAAACAGTACAGCTTTGATTTAAAAAATTGTCACAAATCTCAGAGTTTGACGTTGTATGTAGTGAGATGAAAATAATAAACCAAGAGGAATTCTACAGTATCTAAAGTAGGGCGACAGAAAAAGCTACTAACATTTTGCATGCAGTTGAAGTGAGTAGATGATATAAAGGGTTGAGGGGTGGCTGGGTGGGATTAGCACAAAACAAGTAAGGTTTTAAAAGCTTGCTTAACTTGTGAAYATACATTCCTCAGGGAACAGCCATTAACCTACTGGCAGGGCATGTGGAAGTCACTGCTAGCTGGCTCTGCTTAGTCTTTAAACCTGTCACCCCTGGGATTAAACCRATGATTGACCATCATGTCTGGTTCCTTAGCACATACTCAGAGCAAAGAGAATGGCAGCCAGCTATGGGTTTACTGTGTATTAAAAGCAATTGGGGATGGAGCTGATGAGGATAGCAGGGTAAGGGTTCTGAGGAAAAGCGCACAATTAGGCCTGGCATTTCAGGTGGCCAAACTCWGTCCAGGGTTGTGTTCTTAGAGCCTGCATCAAAGCAATGCCTCTTTRTGGTCTTTGGTAGCAGTGTTGTTAAGAATGACTTAGTGGAAGAATATGATCCTGATGGATTTCAGTTATTCAGGTGTCCTGTGATGGGATACCATAAATCTGTAACTGTTGGTACACTCTCTCAGTTCCTCCTCTTAATTTAAATGTATGTAATAGATCACTCAGAAGTTTCCTCAAAAGAATAATCTCCTTACTGCAAGGAAGTGAAGAAAGAACATGCTTGAATGTTCAAAAACATTCCTTTCAAAAAGAGAATAAGTAAATCTTAGGAAAAGCCTTATGGTGTAGCTGGGGCTTTTTGCAGTATCTTTGTAGGGTAAGAAGCTTTACAGTTTTAATTTACCTTCACAACTCAATGTTCCTCCTGGTCTTGTCTTTCCTGTTCACTCCCACRGCTGGGTAGGACACATGGATGATTGTGTCTCCACCCCCATGTTGTAAAGGGAAGGATGACATGTGCCTTACAGTGCCAAGGGGGCTGTGTCTGTGCCTAATGCTCATGCTGTGAGGACATAACTGCTGCCTTATCCTTCTTATGCTGCTGCTYCTCAGGAAAACATCTTGAGAACTGGGATTCGCAGTTCATGAAACACACTTGTGAGAAAAAAAATGGGAATATGTTGGGATTTCTCTTTTGTGAAGCAAATTTCTGTGCAAATAAGTAGTGACCACCTATGAGGAGAAAATGAGCAGGTGCTTATATTCTTGTAGTGTACAAGATAGACAATTGCTTTTCCAATTCTCATTTTACAATAAAGTAGAGGTTTTTTAATTTTCAGGTAAAGAGATGGATTAAATCAATCCAAAACAGTGATGCAGGGTGCCCACAGAAACATTATCTTGCAKTAAAGCTAATGTGAACTTAATATTTAACATATTCATTGTTACTATACAATAAGTTATTTTACCTTTTTTTCTCTTTTTAAAGTGCTGTGGATAAGCTTGGAAACTAGAGAAATGTGGGAAGGCTYTTCATTGGAAGGTTAAAGTAGAAAAAAGCCTTAGCTTTAAATTACCATGCAGCAAAGTAGTGAAGCTGGTTTGGCAACTCCAGTGTAATTGGATATTATTTTGCAGTTTAATGTTAATCCTAATTGTGAGAAYAAATCTTTCAAGGTTCTGACAAAGGAACGTAGAAATTATGCAAAAGAAATGCTGGGGTGACAATTAAAACAGTCAGATTTCAGCCTTGGAGCCAACATGTAATCTGTGCAAGTGTCTCACAGAAAGTGTCCCTTTTTTGTACCTTTGTACTCTGTCCTAACATAGGAGGCTTAAATGATCATCAGGATGTATTTGACCATAACTTTTTTTACAGGAGATGGTAGAACTGTCCTTTATATGCTTCATCTTTTTAATGAATCTTTACCTTTCAATTTTTTGTACAGTTACAGTAAATTGTGATCCTTGGASTGATCAAAGATGTGGAAAACAAGGATTTGGTAGTTTGTCTATTTCAATATTTGTTTCTTTAAATATTTATGAGRAAAATGCTCAATGTATATATTAATTTCTTCAACTTTTTCACTGAAATCAGGGAATTTATTTCCATGTGTCATTTATTAGGTAAAGATCTGTATAAACGYGAGTCATCTCACCATATTTTACATCTGCCTAAATTACAGCAGATGTATGGAATATTATATTTACCTTATTCAGAATTCTGTTGTTCACATAATTGAATATAACGTTTCAAGATTTGCCTCTGAACTGTGAGCAGGTTTGAAGCATTTCAGCCCAAAAGGGAAATTCTGTGAAAACAATGATTTCTGGGTTTAAAAGAACATGGCTACATCAGTCCCAGCTGCAGCTGTAACCTAAATATAGTACTAGGCTTGGTCTGTGACTCCTTATGCAAGTGGCTGCAGTCACTTCCCTGGGGGCTGCCCAGAATCATTGAGAATATCTGCACCAGCAGTCAGGCACTCAGTGATGGGCCACAAAAGAAAAACATTAAACCAATTAAYAAAGAGCTTACAGAAATAAGTTGCCATTATTTGGTAGATCTTCTAATATGGACATACTTCTGTAGAACTGTGACTGATAGTTTTGGGGGTGTTAGTGGTGGTGTGTGCTTGTTTCCTTTAAAATATTTTTTTTTTGCTTTGCTTTTTTCTTAGACCTTAGTAATGTTATGAATTCCACTCCAGCTTTAAAAGCTGTAAATGGAAAAGCTGAAAGCAGCGATAGTGGAGCAGAATCAGAAGAAGAAGGGCTTCGTGAAGAGGAAGAAAAAGAAGTGCGGGTAAATGGAAAAGGTAAGTTTTGTGGACCAGCGKGTGTCCCAGAGTTGTTCTTAGCCACCTAAGTGGCAGAAAATACCAAAGTATCATGAATGCTTTTTCAAGGGAATTAGRTGGAAATATATGTGAATGCATATGTGAAAGATGTCTGTGTTTCAACCTAGGCTGTAAGAATTAAAACTAGTACAAATTTGCAAGCTATGCCATATGATTTTTGACTTGCCTAGCAAGTTCTGTCAAAAGGTTATCTAAATATCTATACCCTGCATTGTTTTGGGTTTTGTTGCCAGTGCTTTTTTGTAWGAGCTAWGARTGGTTACATGGMCTGTAAGAGTAGAATTGAAAATTACTATTTTTTCTTCAGAGACAATAAAACAGAACTTTCAGTGAGATTAATTTAGAGGGTCCATAAAGAACTGGATGCTGAAATAACAGCATCTAGTAAAAACCAAATGCAATGACATATTTAGAATTSTATACAGATGTCCTCCAAGGAYGTTTTGATTATTATTTAGTTTAGAAGAAATACCTACTTCAGATTTACTTACTTATGTTTTAAGTATCTGCTCTTTATGYTTTTTACAAGAGCAGAACAATCCACACAAATGAGAATATAGGGGCATTTCCATGTTTTGTTCTGCAGATATGTTACACATACAGTCCATTAGTAAGGGAGCTGCTTGAAGAGATATGGTTGGAGCTATTAGGTATAGAGCTTTCTCTTTGCAAAGTTTTCTTTTCTTTTCTTTTACAGATTAYAAGAATGTGAAACCCGAATCAGCAGCTGCTAAGGATTTGGAAGGCATTGTTAGTAATGGCTGTTACAAGGACAGCTTTATCCCAGATAYGCAGAATGGCATCCAGACCAAATCTGCCTTGAATGGCTTGAGCCCAGAGGAAGAAACAAATAAAATGGAGCCAAGCCTAGAAATAGCTCAGAAGGCTGCTCACCAAGGTATTGYCCTTCCAATACCATGTTTTCATTTGCACATGTTTTTCATGAAAAATACTCTTCTTATGGAAACKTAATCCTGGGATTCAGAGACCAGCAACAGTGTCTTTCAGTTGCAGAAATCTGAAGACAGAATACTAAAACAAATTAATTAATTCCAGTTAAAAAGAAAGCTTTCTTTTAGTGTCTCTTACAGAAAGAGAGGGGAATTCAGAGACAGAGAAGCCTAAACTCACAGAAATAGAAGTGTTTTCTTGTAAAATCATTATGCTACCTATGCAAATACTATTTGCCTTTGAAAGTGAATTTGTAGTAAAAGAGAAGTCACCTATATCTGGTTTATCATTCTGAAAAGCTGAACATTTTATAAATGCCAGTTTGTTGAAACTGGGATCTGAATATGTATTTTTAATAATAACATAACTTTAGGCAAAACTGCTTTATACTGAGCTTAGGAAGGAGAGGGTAATTAAAAAGGCAGAATTAAAATCTATAATGCAGAAATATCAATATTAAGTATAGTTTTCCCACTAGCAAAAGTTGTCTATAATTCCTAARTTAATATAACATCTTTATTCAAAATCCATGTTTAGGATGACAGTTTTAGATAGAAKAATAATGAATTGATGCTCACCTACACATTTTAACTCATTGCTCTAGTCTTTGCCAGGGTTGGCTCAACTGGCTCACATTTACAAACCATGTGTGCTATGCCTCTTTCCCTGCAGGTGCAAGTGAAGAGAATACTGAAGAGATCTCAGCAGCTCAGCACTTAACCAGTGATTCAGACAGTGAAGTTTATTGTGACTCGATGGAGCAGCTTGGACTAGAAGAGGTAGGGGTTTAGTATTCCTGGGTGTATTTTGAAGCTGGTATGCTGCTTATTTTTTAATAGGTTCCTCTCAATCAAGTGAACATGGACATGCAGATGTGAATGACGTAGCTCATGCATGCTGTCCTTCTGTTTGAACTAGAAGGGTTTGTTCCTTTCATTGCCAGCATTTTACAACTTGGTTACTGCTTATCTAAAAGCCTTGAAGCCTTCAGAGAATTTATGTGAGGAGAAGGCTTCAAAAACTACAGTACAAAGAAATAATTGTCAAAAAGGAAAATCAGTATAAAGAAACTAAGGTCTGTGTCCRCAAATTAATGTAGGGTCTCGTAACATGTAGGGACCAGAATTCAGCTATTTTTAACAAATGGGAAGTATGTTTTTAACAATTCACTTGCCTTTTTTCTGGCCTGATGACTTCTGCATTTGTTTCTTAGAATAAATAAAGAATAAGTGTTAGCAGGTGGCCTGTAGGCTAGTGCCTGCAAGTGGCCTAGGTCTAAAGAAGTGGGGATTACAAGGATTTCTGTGTTTTCTTATGTTCTCTTCAGTCATAATGTACACCTCTGACGTCCGTATAAAACGTGAGCACCACCTRTGCTGCCATAGCTTTGACTGGATTTGTGCTCCTGCTGATTACTACTCATAACTGTAATCTTCGTTGGCTTTCTGGCCTAGACCTTCTTCGGAGGCCCAGGTTAAGTGTGGGCTTTGTAGGTTGTACTCAGAAACCTCATTTCCTGATTCTGGAGAGAAATGTGTGAACGTGCCTGGGATCAGAAAGGCCAGAAGCACTCAAATATTGCATCATTCTCTTGTCTGGCTCTTTCCTGAGTATGTAGGGAATTCATTTTAACAAATCAAAATTCTRCCCAGTAATAAAGCATGTTGGGAAATGTAATTTGATAGAAGTGCTGCAAGCTGTCTTATCTAACTGATTTCCYAACCTTGTGTATTGTCCAGGCTTGTTTGAGATTCTTTAATTGAAGCGGGTGGGTAATTTGTCTGAGTTTCCCAACCTGAATGAGGAAAGTTCCAGTTTTGCACAAAGTAACTAATGTTCAGGTATATGTAAAGAAATACACAGGTAGAACTACAGGTCARTCAGTTCAAACTAGAAGAGGTTCACTTAATAAATAAATACAGCTTAAATAAATATAGCTGTTTCTTGGAAAAGATGTAGCCAGCACTCCACCCTTCAGTTCTGATGATCCAGAACTGCTATTTCACAAATTTGGGCAGCAGTTTCCATTTCACTGCCCCGYCTTTTGGTAATTTTGACTTCTCCATGAAGTTCTTTTTTGGCTGACTGAGATCCCCAGTCTGCTTCAGCGTATCCTTGTGCAAGGGCCTGTCCTTGCCCTGTGCCAAGGGCTGCTTGAACCACCCACTAAGACAGCCCCAGTGCAGAACCTGAACAGCACCTGTGTCATCCTTTTTTTACTGTCTTCCTGCAGTAGCACCAGTTTTGAGTGAGAAGTTGATAGAATGCTCTGCCTTTCCTTTGTTTGCTGTGAGGTGCAGCTGCAGCCAAGCTGTTTGGGGCAGGCTGATGAAAGCTGTGTGCTCTCTTTGCTGTGAGTGCAAACAYTGCCTGCCCAGGGCTGCTGACAGCATGAGCCTTCTGACCGTGCCTCCGAAATTCAAGGGAAGAAGCCATTTCACTGTCTAGGAAGCAAAGCCACTTTTACAGGGGAAAATTTAATGGTTTTACACATTATTGTTCTATTTTAGTAATTACTGAGTATTAGTGTATGTTGGAAATGTCTAGAGAAATTCCTGTGGAATCACTGTTGTGATTTCCCTGAAATGCCTTCTCAATAGTAAGTATATTCTACAGAAAAACAACTGCTCCCCTTAAAAGAAGTCTTAATTCTGGGCAAAGCATTTTCTTAATGTAAAAGTAAAGATGATATTTTTCCTTTTTAATGTTTAACTGTCATATTTTACAGAATTTAATTACTTGCTAATGTTAATTTGTAGCCCTTGGAGATCATCACATCAACTAAAGGATCTTTAAAGCATTCATCCCATTTCTTGGATGTAGATCACAGTCCTCTGTTAGAAAATACGGATTTGCCAAGGCGCACTTGCATGACTTATGGGAATCTCCAACCTGGAAATACTGGAGAGGGAGTAGCTGAAGAACAAGGTGAAGTCAAATGTGGAGGAGAAGATGGCAAAGCCAGTAATGGGGGTCCTCACAAGGAGAAAAAAAGTGGAGAAAAAGCAGATTTCTACAGTGTCAGAAGAGGGAGAGGTACTGTGACCTTGCATTTTGTGTACCCCACTCTGCTCACTGCCATAAATTACTGGTGTCTGAGAAGCACCTGTCAGCACTGTCCAGTGGGACAGTCATGTGTATAATGCTTCTGCTCTTCACAATATAGATAACAAAATGCCTATTTTGTTTTTTATATATATATATATATATATATATGTATATACATACACACCTCCTGTATAATAGTGGGTAACTTATACTCCAGCTGCTGGTTCTGGCACTTGAGTGCTTGGGGTTTTGGAAATGTAATTCTCAAAACCAGTCTGTGCCAGAGAGGAGTTTCTTTAGAAGTTACATTATTGTTAAATACATATGCATTTATATCTCTGTGGTGGTTTATTTGAAACCGTGGAATGCCGTGGATACCAGTGACTTGTTGTTTTGTACATAATTGGAATGTTAGCCACACCTTTGAGTGATTCTGATACTATCCATTATGATTCTTAGAACTTAATGGTTCTTAATCACATGAATAGCCTAGATGTTCAGTTTATGTTGGACCTCTGTGCTTTTTAATTCCAGAACACTTCTGATAGTGTCACCTACAAGAAGCACCATATTCTAGTGGTATGATCTGTAAAGTCAAGGATAAAATTAGTTTTTCTCATAAAACCAAAAAAAGGCAGAAAATATTTTATTTATATATAGCATGCCTTTTTGTATAGCACCTATAAGTAATCAGATGGAAAAGTTAAAAAGAAAATCCAAATGAAACATTTGTGTTGAAAACTATTATAAAAAACATACTATAGTTAACTATCTCCTCTCTCTTGTTGTTTTATTGAAGTTTGCTACTTACAGGCAGAAACATGACAGGCTAGTTAGTGGTAGTTGTATCCAGTTAAAGGGAGTATTGTCGATTTCAAATAATTATCTTTTCTCCTCACTGTATTCCAGTGGTCTTTGTTTTCCAGCTGTAGTTTTGCCAAACTTAAAACACATACTAAGACAGATCTTACTTTTTACTAGGGCAGAATTTGCTGCCAAACTCTTTAGCTTTTTGTAATGTTCTTGCAGTTCTAGGAATTTGAAGGGTGCTGTCACACTTAAGGCTGTAGGGAAACATCTCAGWTGGCATTTTAGTGACCTTGCAGTGCTGCTGAACTGTCTGAATATAGCCTGTGACAAGGAGTACCACGCTCCTGGGCGAAAACTGAGGGAGAAAACTGAACTTACGTTAAACATTTTCAGTAGAGCTGTAGCTCATTCTGTGTTTTGTGTTTCTGTTTTTCCTCCCTCCCAACAGGGCACAGACTTCAGCCTTTAGGAGACGGTTCCCAGGGTGGGCAGATGGGCAGTGGCGGGGATGGCGAGCGCTGGGGCTCGGACAGAGGCCCCCAGGGCAGCCTCAATGAGCAGATTGCAGTGGTGCTGATGCGGCTGCAGGAGGACATGCAGAATGTCCTGCAGAGGCTGCATATGCTGGAGGCTGTTGCAGCATCACAGGTACTGTTCTTTGGACTTATTTGATCACCTTTTATTAAATGTCCTTGGATATTTTTGTGCTTTTTCATTAAAATTTTTGACAATATTTTCTTGAACTGTAAAGACATTTCAGTCACATTTTGTAGTTGAGTCCASCTTAAAATTTCCTATTAGTACCTACTCTTAGGAGTACAATTCATAACTCTGGTACATGTAAGCAAAACCATGTATTTTTTACCTAGAAATTAACCATATGTTATTTACTGATTTCTGATCAGACTGATCTTAGCCGTAGTTATTGATACACATTACACGGGCTCTATATGGACACTCCACAGTTAATGTTATTAGTGCATGATCCCACAGAATTCAAAGCACTTTCAAAGAAAATGAGAAATTATCTTAGTSTCTCAGATGGTAAATGTTCACAGGCAGAACTTCAGATTCCATTTTTCAGATAGCAAAAGACTTGATTGTTCATAGTTTTCTTTCCTCATTAAGTAATCCAGCTTTATTGGAATTGTACATCATGTCCTTATCCAGCCAATAGAACTCTTAAGCAAGTGTAGATGTTATTGATACAATGTATCTTTTTTCTTTCTGTTTCAATAGAACATGTTGTGAATATAGTTGGACCAGCAACCTGAAAATGTTTGGTTTTGTTTGACTTGCTGATATATTTTGATCTGCATGAGAATGAGCAAGCTGTACAAGCAATATCCTATGGGATGCACATACTCCAAATCTAAGGCAGCCACAGCAAAGGATTTATTAAAACCATAATTTTGCTGCATCACAGATATTAAAAAATCTAATATTTGGTTAAATACAGATTGGCTTTCTATCTTTGCCTGAGTAATATAAGTAGCAAAAGATTCTTCCCCAGCAGTTCATGCTGTGCTTGCTRTCCTTACCTAAGGAGAAACAGAAGCTTCTGTTTCATGTTTATGTAAATTAARGAAGACCTAAAAAACCAGCTGCCTGGCTTTTGTGGAAGCACCACAATAGTGTATGGGAATAGTCTTGAAAAGATTCTGATACTTCCATTTCAGGATTGCCTGGAAGACATGGAACAGAGTATTCTCTTYTCTTTATGGTGTTAGACATGCCTGTAGCTGTAGCCCAGGCAAACTAAAGCAGTGTTTTTGACCTTAGTATAGACTGTTGTTGAGACATGCAAGCAGGCAAATTAAGCTGCTGCGATTTCTGCTCTGGGCTGGAACTGGGACTAGACCAGAGCTGAGAAAGTTGCAATGACAAGTTGAGCCGAGGAGCCTTCAAAAACTGTAAAGAGGTCCAGTAAGTGACACTGCTTCATTTTCTAAGACACAGAGAAGTGGTAAAATTACTCTAAAGAGTAGTGGAAAGATGAGAGGCAAGTTAGCWGCTATGTGGGATGACATGGGGGTGGTTCTGTGCATTAAACTGTGATATATACAGATTGCAAAGCCATCACAAGATGAAAAACCTCATGTTCTTGTTTTGTGAAGAAGAAAAATTTTAATTGCAGTTTCATTTTATACTTAAAAGTCTTTGTTTGTATTTAAAGGCAAAATCTGCAACACTACAGTCAAATTACCAACCTGCCTCCTCTGTCAAGGTAAAATACTGTTTTTATGATGTGTAAAAAGTATGAACTGTGAAAAAAGATTAATTTGAATATTTTATCTCTAGCTCTTGGTATGTGCTTTTTGTATTGTCTCTTCCTTGACTAGGAGATAAAAAATAATCTGTCTGAGGAAATTACTTCATAGATTAATCTTTTCTTATGGTCTTAATGTTATTTTCTTTTGAAGTGATGAGAAGTGTACAGGTGGTATTCAATATGTGCACACATATTGCTCACTGGAATTTTTTTCTGTTTTCCTTAGAAACCATCATGGTGGCCCTTTGAAATTTCTCCTGGTGTTCTAGCTTTTGCTATTGTTTGGCCATTTATTGCCCAGTGGTTGGTACATGTGTATCACCAAAGAAAGCGAAGGTAAAGATGTGCATTCAATTGAACATATACACTGTGTTAAACCAATAAGTAATATTATCATGTTATTTAGACAGGACAGAAAATTCTTTGCCTTGAATGTTTGTCAGTATGAGAAAATATTGGTTAATTTGACTTTATATGTAGTATGCTTTCTATGTGGCTATTTATGTTAAATCTATGAAATGTGATGCATATGTGAGGCTAAATAATTTTGAGCATACACAAGTCTGTGAGGCTGGATAGCTTGGAAGCATCTCCATAACATTCTTTGATCTTCCCACTCCTCATATTTACTTGAGCCATTTTCACTGCTTTTAGACTTCCTAGTCCCGTTCTGCCATGAGAACTTGTTTTCCTATCASATCCTTTATAGATGTGCCTATCATTTCCTTTATAGAGTGCCATCTGTCACCTATATTTAACATTTACTAGCACCTTACTATGATATTTTTGTAACATCTACCTTGACTTCCTTCAGCTGAAGGGCAGTTGTACTCTGATTTTGCCTTTTCTCAAAGCTCTAAGCATCAGGTCAAGTGAGTGTTCTCTAGTTACTGTCTGCTTACTTCAGCCTCACATCTGGTTCTGTTAGCTTAGTATGCACTTGGCTTTTACATCTTTTTCTTCTGTCAGACTGCAGAGAGTTTGCACGTGTGTGGATCTTAGGAGAATTAGCTGAATTTGCTCTAGCTTTTTAATGTTTGCTAGTTTTCGTGGTACAGTTTTCTCTCCTGTGGTAAATCACARAAACACAGGGTGGCTGAGGTTGAAGGAAGGCTCTGCAGGTCATCTGGTCCAACATCCTTGCTCAGCTAGGGACACTTCAAAGCTGGCTGCCCAGGACTGYGTACAGGCAGCTTTTGATTGTCTCCAAGGAGGGAAGCTCCACCACCTCCCTGAGCAACCTGTGMCAGTGTTTCCTCAGAAATGCTCCAGACCTCTGATCATCTTTGTGGCCCTTTGTTGGACTCTCTCCAGTTTGTCCATGTCTCTCATGTAGCCTGAAGCAGACAGAGCACTCCTGGTGAAGCCTCTCCAGCGCTGAACAGAGAGGAAGGATCACCYCACTCACTCTAAAGGGATAATGCAGGAAGGGATAATGTTGCAAGGGAAGAACCTTCCCTTGTAAGGTGTAACACCACTGGCCTTTGTTGCAAGGGCACGTTGCTGGCTCATGTCCAGTGTGGTGTCCACCAGGATGCCCAGATCCTTTTCTGCCAAGCTGCCTCCCAGCTGGCACATACTGATGCCTGGAGTAGTTTCTCCAGTGCTGGACTAAGCACTTCTCCCTGTTGTATTTCATAAGGTTCCTGTCAGCTCATTTTTCCAGCCAGCTGGAGTCCCTCTGGATGGCAGCACCACCCTCTGGCATATCAGCCACTCCCAGTTTTGTGTAATTTGCAGCTTTGCTGAGGGTGCACTCTGCACTCTGCCTGTCATCCAGGCCATTGCTAAAGGTGTTAAACAGGATTGGCCCCAGTATTGACCCCTGGCATTCACCACTAATTACTGGCCTCCAAGTACATTCCTGTCACTGATCATTGCTCTTTGGGCCCAGCCCATGGCTTTGTAACCAGCACCACAAAGGCTGCAAATCTGCCAGGGAGCTCCCCTGGCTCAGAGCTGTCAGCAGCAGCATTGGTGTTGCTGCACTGTCTGATGAAACCAGAGATTGCAGTACTGAGGCTTTCAGGCAGTTATGCACATTTTGCTCATTCTTTGCACCAGCAAATGGAAACTTCCCCTTGTCAGCAAGGACAAAGTTGGGGTGTTTTAAATCTATTTCTTTTAAGTATTTTACTTGAAGCTTCTACGAACTTCAGTGTTCTGCTAATTGCTCTTGCATGGCTGTGTTTTCTCCCTCACTCTGAACAGTGTGCTGTTCTTGAAAATCTTTTTTGATCATTTATTCTGACCTCTATAGCACCCTCAATCCAACCACAGATTCAGACAGAAATCAGTTTTTAGAAAAGCACCCTTCCCAGCAATTTTTYTAGTATATTGTTCTAGTAATTCAGTGCTTTGATAAATGAACACATGGTACATTGCTTTTAGTTTGGATTTGACCAGCTTCAGTTTGCATCCATTGGATTTTCCTCTATCTTTATGCAGTTGACAAAGAGCCTGTAATGTGTTTTCCATGGTTACGTTTTGCTATCACCAGGTCATCTCATAATCTCTTGCTTAAACAAAACAAATGGAGCAACTGGAATCTCATTTTAAAATTGTTTTACAGTCTTAGAATGATTCTTGTGGTTCATTGCCAAAGGCTTCAGTTTTTCAACATTCTTTTTGAGTTTTGGACACCAGGATTTGTACCAGTGGTAATACCAGTATCAGTGTGAAACACAGAGATTGCATAGCCCCATGTTTTGTTTACTCCTTCATGTATTGTTTTGAGATGAACTTCAATAACAGAAACAACTCAAGAACTGTCTGTGCTCTTGAGCTTTTCTCTCTGTTTCTGAAGTCTACTCAGAGGCAGAATTTAAGGACTATGTGCTTCTGCAGCACATTTCTATCTGGAGTTCTATCTCCTTTAACAATGTGTAGGAAGCTGATCAAGTACACTCAGTGAGAAAACAGAATTACAAAATGAGTCCTTTTCTYCTGTCCCATGGCCAGTTTCAGCTTGTGCTCTGAGGCAAGGTGTGTGAGCCTTTAGGCAATAGCTGTTCTCAGTGCCTGCATTGACCCTATCTGTGTACTTTTAGTTTTAAATTACATTAAGTGTCCCTGCAGCAGAAACCACAAGTCTCTGCCACCATGCAAAGTTCTCTCATGCTGCAGCTGTGGAGCCTTGACTTCTAAACTCCTCTGCACAGTGCAGCAAATTCCCTGTACCTGGTGGAGGGACAGCCTTCTGTAAGCAAGAGCTTTGTGTTTAGCTCTTGTCCCTGGGCAGGGGTAGCTCAGCTCCATCCCAGCACCTCTTAACCTGTCCCCTGTACCTTTATGGGGAACTTAATGCTGAAAATCTGGGTACTTGTACTGGAGCCTTCACCAAGAAAGATTGAAAACCTGAATCCTAAGGTRGAAATATACTTTCATAATAGTAACAGTTATCTAGGTTCAGCTCATGATTTTAGAACCCTCTAATTTTAAGTTTTATGGAGTCATGGGGAAAACAGCTCTTAAGTGTTGCTCTGCTGAGCCAGCACACCACTGTCCCAGGGTCAGGGATTCTTCTGTGGAATTCCATCTGCTGTTCCAAATTCTTTGTGAATTTTCTACTCCTTGGTGTAAGAGGGTAAATTTTCAGGTGTCTTGAAGCCTTGTTGTGTTTTATTGGAATGGAAACCTTTCACACGTAACCTTAATTGATTTCTTTGTTTAGACAAATGAAAAATCATTTCATCTATGAAGGTACATTAAACTAATTTATTTGTTTCCTCTTCTAGAAAACTGAACTGAGAATTCATGACTATGTTTAATGACTTCTAGGAGAAGATGGCCGTGGAAAGCAAAGGAAGTCTGAATTCTTATAGAATCTCAGAMTTTGGGATGATCTTCCTTATGTTTCAGTAATATTTTGTACTACCTTTGAGCTAAATGTTTAAGGACTAATATTATTGAAACTTGAATGATTCACAGCTCCTAGGTAACAAATAAATTGAATAATTCCATCCTCAACACCATATGAACAATAATTATTCTGGAACATGCTTGTGGATGGGCCTTCAGTAATTACTGGCCTGCTGATGTCAGTTGATGAAGAGAATAACATCTCTGTAAAAGAATAAATGAAAAATATGTTAAACTGTCACTTTAACATTGAAATAATTTTACAATCTCAAGATCCCTGCCTGTTTTTCCACAGCATTGCATATTACCAGGTGAAAGCTCTAAAAAAGTATAAATTCAATACATTGTAAACTGTTGGAAAAATGCAATATAGCTCTGAGGAATTCAACTTGTTATTTTTGCTGCTAAACTAGTATGGGGCAATTTCCATATAAATTGGTCAGAAATGAAGTTGAATCCTTCACTTATCCTGTAAAATTGTAAAGAAGATTTTGGAATTTGTATATATCCTGAAAGTTAGAGCCATTAATAACAGGGAGACTGTCAAATACGAGTTTGGAAACAGCATGTGGTACAAGGGATCCATGTAAAGAGGATGCACCTTATCTTTTTAACTTTCATAACTGTATTCTTGTTGACAACAGCTTATTTTAACTGAAATGCATAGTTTAGGCACAAGGTGCTTTAAAATGAGATGAAAACTAAGTAAGTCTAGCTTTAAGCTTCTAAAAAGCTCAGTGCACTGTAAGTTTTCTGTTGGCAGTTCAATTAAAGTAAGATTTAATGTATTATGGATTTTCCCCAAGTTACATCATGAAACATATCACTTCTGGTATGTCTTTCTTATCCTTCTACTTCCTCTCAGAAAAAACCTTTTCAGCTAATTTTGGAGCTGATCTTTTTCTTTTCCCCACAGAATATTTATTAACCCATATACAGATATAGAGGTACAACCTTGTGAAGTTTGCTTGACAAAAGCATGCTTTACACTTAATTTTAAAATAAATTAATATATAAGTTGTATAAATCTYTGGAAAATGCAAATGCACTAAAATTAGATTTGACAGAAAACTTACAGTTTGCTATGAAGAATTATAACACAACATAATCCATGGTTAAGCTCTAAATCTTCAAAAATTTTACCATTATTGATGTGCTTTCATTTTCCACCAGGACTACATCCTACAAATAATTTTTAAGGAAAGTTTTTTTGGYCCTTCCTGAAAATATTTTATAGTTTGGAAAACATTTTTCATATAAGCTATACTGTATAAAAATGTAATCGCAGAATTTAATGTTGGTTTTACCAGAGAAATTTTAATCTTGTTTTTTAGTTATGTGAAAAAATTTTTAGTTACTTTTCCCCTCTTCTGATTTTCTTATTGTAAAGCTGAATTAAAAAAATAAAATAGCTGTAACCTCTTTGAAGACTGTTGTAACAAGCAGATGGTTTCATGTGCCAGAGATGAGTTTTGGCATGAGATGTACTGAAAACTCAGGTTTGAACAAAGCTTATCCTGGAAGTTCTGCTGGGACCTGAAGCCATTGTGCCTGAGCTTAAAATTCCTAAAGTGACTGATTTCTTATTATAAGGGATAGAAATCATACAGGAAGGATACTCGAGCTTGAAGGTCACATGAAAGCCCAGCCTCCTGAAGCAGCATGTCTTCTGCCAGRACAAACCACCCTGGAGTGCCTCCCACAGCTCCTGTCACCTGTAGGGGTCGAGCTCTTAGATATGGGACAGACATTCCCAAAGGTACRTAATTGTTAACCTCTCCCTGAAATAAATGTAGCCTTGTACTATCCTTGTTATTTATTCATATTTCAATAAATCAATCCCTTAATATTTTGTATTTTATCTTGGACTTAATATTTCCTAAATACTGTACACCAGATGCTGTGTATACAAGAGCCTGCTGACTGTATCATGGAGAATCAGTCACAACCTGAAAGTTGTAATACAAAACAACATCACTTGAGTAACAATTCACTTGTAACTCACAACGGGGCCTATCTCAAACTCACCATAATTTGAACAGGTTCCTAGCCAGCAGGTATTTCAGCTTAAAGGTAAGGAAAACTGGTGGTTTTGGTTTTTTATCATTTGCCCAGGTGCAAAGAGACACAGCTTTGATGTGGAGGCAGTAGCATAAGCAGATTGCTGGAGCTCAGAGCTGGGATACACAGCTTCAGCCTGTGCTCTCTGCAGGAGGGCTGGGAGCCTAAACAATTCTGCACAGCACTGGAAGGGCCAGACCCAGCCCCAAACTGCACTTGTGAAGCAAACTTCAATCTGGTTTCCTGCAGCAAACTAGGCTTCACCTGAAGATACACACTCCATCCCCTCAGAGCTGCTCAGCTGAGAGCACAGAAGCAGAGCCAGGTCTAAGTGTGTGCCTGGTGCAGCTGTTCCATCCTCAGGGCTCTGCTGCTTCTGTGCTGGGGCTGTGGCAGCACAGCAGGTGCTGAGGAGATGGAGCCACCATCCTTTCTTAACTCATGTGAGTTATGCAGAGGAAGAGACTCACACCCTGCAGGAGTTACCACTCAGGACTTTGCTCTCCTGCCATTTCAGTACACAAATGTAGCTGCTACTAAATATTCCAGGCAGGGCCTAGGAAGTTATGAGCTAACTGAAGGGCATACAGACCTGTACTGAAAGTAGTAGGTATTTCCTTACTTAAAATCACTGCCTTTGCTGAGGTAGTGGGAAGCACTCAGGGTTTCTTTGTGTAAAAATCCATCTGCCACACTCCCAGCAGAGGCAGAAGTAACACAGTAAAAGAAAAACAAGATACAGAAGTAGCAGCAGCACAACTGCACTATTTTATTTTATATATTTACACAAAAGTAAAGTGAATTTTTGAAGCATGAATTTTGAGGTAAGTGCAAAGTGAACTCTTGGAGAATGAAGCAGAGAGGAAAATCGTGCATTTTATTGCCAGAGTAGGCATGTGGTAAACCCAATCATGCTGAAACTGGAATCTCTGAGCTCAACAACAAATGGCAGCACTTCAGCACCTTGGTCCCCAGACACTGCCCCATGTGTAGGTGCGCCCAACAGCACATCCAAAACTGCTGCTTCTGTGTAACCAAGTACAACACTGATCTCTCCAGTAGTTTTCAGATGTAATGGCTGATAAACTGTCTCTCAAGATAACCTGGAAGCTGCAGAGTTTATGTGTAGGTTGTGCACATGATGTTTAGGCCTTCAGGGAGCACCATGTAACAGCTGCAGGACTTGCCAAGTGGTATTCTACAGCTTCAAAGGCTCAGAAACTTTTGCCAGCCTACACTGTTATTTGTAGATCTTTACTAATAAGAAACACTAGATCTCTTCCAGCTACTACATTATACCTTTTAAACTTTTACCTGTAGTATTTCAAGTCAAGCAACAAGTGGGATAAAACCAGTGGGATTGAGTTAACAAGGAATTCCATGTTGACCAATAAAGCTAGGATTCACCTTTTGTAAAAAGATAAAAGCCCCACCAACGAAAACACCCCACAACATCACAAATCTCAACAAYCAACGTCTGACATTTAACTCCATGTTTGCTACAACCTGGATAAATGCAAGATTATTAAGAGAACAGGATAAGGCAATATTTTCAGGGCTAATTGTGTGAAATTTAAATTTTGGACAGCAGTGTAGTGATAACTTTATATTAAACATTCAGATTTGTCAATTGGCCAATTTACTGTTCTACAGATTCTATGTTTTTGCATTAATCAACTGGTAGAAACACCACAATTTTCTTTAAGATTTTTACAGAAGCTTTACAAGAAGCCCTTGTAGATGATTAAGAACTATTTCAAGGGGTTAAAGAAGACTATACCAGTGCAACAAGTTTCTTCCACCTTGATGGGAATGTGTTATACTCACAAATGGGAACAGGTGTAACCATTTGTAAAGCACTGAAGACACAAAGTTGTTGTGGTGTTCAGTTTCTTATTTCTTTGACATGTAATCATAGTTAATTCTTTTAAGAGTTACTTTCTTAAACTAGATTACAAGAAATGGAAGAATAAATTGCATAAGAAACCAGTGATTAAGGTACCCTCCTAYACCAGTTTATATATTCTAATAGTACACAGGAAAACCACTGAAGAGCTTTTCATCACTTTCAGAGAATGTTGTCTATGAAGACTGCTTCAGTACTGCATTCGTTTGCACCTTTTCCATCATGCAACAATTGCAGTGTGACTGAACAATTTAGAAGTTCTCTGAAACTGYAGTCCTTAGCAAAGGGAGTGAAATTCACTGTATGTTTTGCAACTTGCCAAGACTCTGTTCCACAAAATTGAGTTTTCACAACAAGAACTGGGATTGKTCATTCTGAGGTATTAAAAATCAGCTCTCTTTAGGTCTTTCTAGGAAGCTTCYGTTTTCCTTCATCATTCCCATTCCTTTCCCAGCAACCTGAGGGGACAGCAGAAAGCCTGGCAGACTCTGTTTGCTGAGAATTCCATCAATAAATCTTGTCTTGCAGGAAGCAGGGTAATAAAGGGACAACTCACTACTGCTACAAAAAGAGTCAGTTCATGAAACCAAAATGCACTTGGCAAAAATCACTGGCAAAACGCTTGGCTTCTGGCACCTGGCCCTTGGCTGGTAACACCATCTAGCACAAATGATCTTTATCTAACATGTATGAACCTCAAAAATTAAAACCTTCTTTAAGTTAGAGATACATATGCAAGAAAAATACTGAAGACTATTTAAACAGAATTATCTACAAATAAACCCCTAAAACCTAGCAGACACAAGATTTGTATTGCATTTAAAGATAAATTTAAATATACTTCCCCCTAATTTAGGTTTATACAGAACATACACTTCTATTTTATATTCTAGTCAAAATCCAAGCTCTGGCTGTGAGTTTGCAAAACAGTCTGTTAGCCTACAATTTATTATAGTCTTTAATACTTGGGAGCTTCAGTATGAATTCTGCTTGCTAGAAWACAAAAAATCATCTGACACAAGGGAGCACACACACATACTGGGCATTTTACTGGTTTTATATAGATAAAACCAGTAACTGCTAAAATGTGTGTTCAGTCTAGCTTCCTACAGCCCAAGGGGTTACAACACATTAACTTAAGCAGAGCATTTGTTCAACAGACTTGCTCCAAGTATCCTTTCCCTGCCCCATTTCTCTAGGACAGGATAGTCTCCTGCCAGTCTCATGTGTCACTTGTAGCCAAATTAACTTGGAATTAACTGTTGTATCTTCCCAGTCCTTCTTGGGAATAGRACAAACAGAAGACAAGACATTGCAATGCTGCATTAAGATTTCAATTTTCCACCTTGAATAGAAATGACCAGTTTTGCACAGTGGACATATATTCACACTGCTCAGACAGGACTGCTCCCAAACCAGCTTGCCACCACACTGAAACACCAATAGGTAAGTTATTAATAAGATACAATTACAATTCCTTTATATCCTTTCCCTATTATGTTTAGCTGGGAAATAACACCACACTTCCCAACTGGAATAATTAATTACTATTAAAAAGCCCCATTATTGCCAAGAGTTATTAGGTCCAAGAAACACAATGCTCTGGCCTCTCAGTAAGGTGCAGGAGATAACAAGTAGCACGAAGGCACTTGATACCAGTTTCATATAGTAGTTTCACTAAAGAATAAAAATAGGCTGGTAACTTGAAACACTAAATTCAGCAAGGAAACTTAAGACCAAACTAGGGTTACAAGACAACCTATAAGTGTGCAAAACCATGGAGAATGTCCACTTCTCTTGATGCTATAAGCTGAATCCAGACACAGTCAGGTGCTGAGCATTGTTTCTAGCATCAAAGTAAGAGGTGTCAGTCTCATCATCGGGCTGAGGTATAAATGGCATCGTCTGGTTCTGGAGATTATCCCAGTCCACCCCGTGAAAGAGGGGGTGATGCTTCAGTTCTGAAACAGAAGTTCACATCAGCATTAGAAACTTCCTCGTGTCCAAGCCCCATAGTCACTTTGTTCCCTCATCTATAACTTTCAGTAGATTTGCTCTATATTCCTTTTCTACAAGTTCATAAAAATGCAAATTGCAATTGGGCTTTGATTACCCCCAACTTTAGTAGGATCAAACTGTTGGCAGGACAAGTAGCTGCCACCCCCATCCAGGGAACCTGTTCGACTGAGCCAAAAGCAGCTTGAAAGCTGCTCTTACCCAGAAAGATTGAATTTAGAGAAGCACAGCACTACAATAACATAATTGGGATTTCCCAGTACTAAAGGCTTCATGCTGTAGTGATAAAAGGGAGAGCACAAATTTRGGAGAGGGGAGAGAAGATGACAGTGATGGAAACGTAGGTGCAACAAGAAAAACTTAATGGTTGTCCTGAAAACTACTCATCCAACTTCACTTCAGTGGACTATAAATTGGACAAAGAGGCCAGATACAGCTGTAAGGCTTGACAAAGAACGAATTTCAAAGAAGTTCAGATAGGAAGAAACCATTATGTCATCTATTTTAAAATTCTGCCCTTGACAGGAAATCTAGATTTCACTCTAAAATCCAGAAACAAAGACAATAACTTGTGTTTAACTAAAACACCTTCAAATTGCTTTTTGGGAACTATCAAAGCCACAGAATTTTCTGTTGATATAAAAATCTTCATTCATAATCTTGTGCCTTCTTCTATTTTTATTTGGCTTGATTTCAGCTTCTAGCATTTAGTCTCTTTATAGGCTTTCATAAAAGCCTTTCCGTAGTAATTTCCTTCTCTAGTGATTTCCTGAACAGTTCTCATAAGATTTCTTTCTCTATTTCCAAAATATCTCACTCTAAATTTCTTTCCATTATCAACTTTTTTTTCTAAAAAGCATAGTCAATGTTAACAATAGGAAATGTTCAAGCCCTTCTACAAGGGAAAAAAGTAGACTTTGTACAGTACATATTGTCCAACTTTGTATTCTCCTATTATTCAGCAAAGACAGGCTGATTCCTAAGAAAAAACTCCTCTCTCCAAATTAACTGTCTGTTGTAGGAGGCTTCTCTCCCAAAATATCATCTTTTAATCAAGGTTCCCAACATCATTTAGGTTAAAAATTCCAAATACTCATTAGATAAGAGAGACCTTTGGTACATCAGATGCCTAACACTAAAAATGCATAGCAAAACAGCAGTAAAGCAAAACAGAAGTTCAATTAAAAAAAATTAAAAACCAACAAAACAATCCAGCCCCAGAAATACCTTGTTAAGAAAGGAAAAACCCCACAAGAAATACAGAAAATACCACAACTTGTTAAGTGCTGTAGTACTATACACAGAACCTAGTGAGGCACTGAAGTTTATTAGCCTAAGTTTCAGAAGGAGGAGATCACCACTTAAAACTATGCAGTAAGTTACAAAGAACAATTTTAATACCAACCCTTCAGTCCAGCTCTCTTAGTAGTGTCAATTGTTAGAAGAAGATCTATTGCATTCTGGGCATTATCAGACAGCTTTTCTTCACCCTCAGGCCAGGGAATATCTACAGACAAAGAGAGATTTGAGTTGGTAACTCAAACTATAAGACAAATATTGGAAATACACACTTGCCCTGATTACTGAGACAATTACCTCTTTTCAAAATATTTTGGAAGACCTGTGTTGGTGTTTCATCATTAAAAGGTGGAATTCCAGTTAGAAACTCAAACAGACAAACTCCAAGGGCCCACCAGTCTACAGCAGAACCTGGTAAAATAAATCCACATAATTACACTTACAAAAATGATACTTGCAAAGACTTTGAGATTAGCAAAAGCTGAAAAGTGCTTAAATTCTGCAAGTTTCTTGAAAATTATGAAGAGACAAGTAGTGTTTAATATTCATGCAGATTACAAACATGTTAAAAGATTTTTTTATAGCCACTCTGCTCCTTAATTCATTATAGGTAACACTGGGGTTTACTGATAAAACTAAAGGGGCTCTCAGTAACAATCTAATYATCAACTCCCATCACAGAGAATCCAGGAGCTAACTTCTCCAGGAGATTGTTCTGTGATAAGAAATAGATGCCTCATGACTAGAGCCTGGATGAGTGCTCCATGTTGCCTTCTGTGCCCTTCTCTCAGTTCTTTAAAAAGTCTCCAAAACTTCAGACTATTGAACTTCATTTTTCTTTGTCTAAATTATGATGAACATCATGAAGACATCTTTCAGAAATGAGCCAGCACACATGAAGCTGACATTACCTTCCATTACACTGAACTGACTGGGGCAATGTGCAGTTACTAGCTATCTCTGCTTTGTAATTACATAGTTCTGGTTTCCCACATTCCAGGGTTTTGTCTTTTTGCCAATCTCTCCTATTAATGTACATTGAAACCAGCAGGCAAAGCAATCCCAGACACCACTGCATGCATCCTAAGCTTCCTGCATCTTCAAGCCACGCCCACCATATAAAGAATAGATGCCACAGCTGCTGTTAAAAAAAAAACAAAAAACAAACCAAACTCTGAAAGATAATAAATTGTTCTTGGCTTTTTTGGCATATAAAAAAAAAAACCCTAAGACACCTCCAAGCAAATGAATGTTTTGAGCCATTTCACAAAGACTGCTGTGAAGTTTAGAAATGCTGAAAACCAGAGGGTTAACCAGAAATTTAATACACTTTTAGCAGTTCCTAACAGCAGTAAGAGTGCCCACCAAGCTAAGCACATCAAAGCAGTGAGTTCACACCCTCTGTTATTAAGAGTACCTGGACGTTCAGTAAAATACTCCCAGCTCCAGTCAAAGTCTAAAAAGATCACAACTTGAACAGTGTAATAACCACGTTTCAGCAGCAATTTTTCCCACACAAAGTCTAACTAAAATTAGATTAACTCCTACCATATCCCTGCTAAACAGGACCTAAGGACAGCATGAAGCTGTGCTGAGGAGGTTAAGATGGGATATTAAGAAAAGTTTTTCCACCCAGAGGGTGGCTGGGCAATGGAACAGGCTCCCCAGGCCACAGCACCAAGCCTGGCAAGGGCTCAGSAAGTGTTGGCAGGGACATGCTGTGCTCCCAGGGACATGCTGTGACTCTGGGGCTGTCCTGGGCAGGGACATGAGTTGGACTCAATGATCCTTGTGGGTCTCTTCCACTTGGGATATTCTACAATTCTGWGATTTGAAGCAAGAAGCAGTAACACCAGGTCTTGAGCGCCTGAACCTTCTTCACCCATAGGCAAAGTAAATCAGACTGACTGCAACGAAGTGAAAGGCAGCAATGAGAAAAAGTGGCTCTGGCTTTACCTCGTGTTAAATAATTTAAGAATGCTGACTTTCCTTCTGAAGTATATGTTTACATGTGTGATTTCTGATAGCTTAGTCACACTGATATGATGTTTCCTGATTCTGTGAGCATCACACATTTTCATGTGGAGGCATACTGGACACGTCTTTCTATACAGAAACATTGTTCACCCAAACAATGTTCTCAGAAACTGCGATCTGGTTATACTTTGACTGTTCAGTTATGCCGAACACTCCAGTTCTGCACAGAATATAGAAAACTCACCAGATACCAGAGTCCCTGCATATGAAAAGACAATGAAGTAAAAATATTACAATTATTGCCCAAAAAAACTCCCATAACAAATACAAACATTGAATATCAAGTATGATTCTCCAAACACATAGGAATGAAGATTTTTTCCCCTAAGGTAGTATTCCACAATAAGGAAATATGGCAATGTTAATCTAAGTTAGAAACAAAAATAAAATAGTTTTGTAACATGATTAATTAAGGATTAAAACTACATTTACAAGCAGCTCAACATGTGAAATATTTAGTGAGGGAAAATTTGGAGTTCCAAAAACCCTGGCTTCACTGAAGGTAATAGGAGACTTGTAATTTCCTGACACAAACCCCAGACTCTGCAAGTTTTCACTGAAGTCCTGAAAACCCAGTAACCACAGAGAAATCTGCCTGTGAACAAGTTTCACATTGTCTAAGTAGCATTGATTACATTTCCAAAACATAATCCAGTTTTAACATCTCCCATATATCCAAGAGTCCTAAATGGAAGTGCAAAACAACAACTACATATGTTTAGCATTTTCAGTTTTTACTGTTAAATCTCTTCAGAGAGTTTTAGTTAATTTATATTAGCAGAATTTTATTGGTCCACAGGATAGTAATAACTACCTCTCCATTAAGGTCTCTCTCTCATGTAATTTTCCCAAGATTTGCAGCTCCACAAAATAGTAGTATATTTTTGGGGTGGAAATAAAATGGAATTATACATCAACAACTATATTAGAGATAGATGCATTGCATTTAATTTTTGTTAATGCTTCTTGCAATTTAGCGGAAAACTATTTCAGACTTTTTGTTAACCTCAGTGGATCTCAGAATCTGAGACAAAGAAATTTATGCCCTTCAAAGTTGTGCTATTTCAGTATAGTATTTTGAAAACAAACAAATAAACCCAAAAAACCAACCTCCAAAAATTTGAGGTTGGCATGGCTATTACTGCAGCTTTATACAGAAGATCCTGTCAGATATCTGGAGTGTTTAATGAGGTCACTCAACTCAATAACTGATTTTAAGGCAACTTCATACAATTGTCTGTCTTCACATAASACTTTAATATCAATAAACAGAAGACATTCTAAAAATAATTGAAGGCTTAAGCCTTTCACTTCTAAAATTTCCCCTTTCCCACCCCAAAGAATCTTTAAGGGCACTCAGGATAACCAAGTTGTTACTCCCAAGCCACATACAAGTCTCAGGCTGCCAAAGCAGCTTCCAATACTGAYTGGCAGCAAGCCTGCTGGTGAACAACTAAAATCTTTGGTTATGAGAAAACAGTAAAGGAATGGAAGAAGCAGCTGAAGCAAACACAGCCACCCATGATGGCAAAAGCTTAGYACTAGCTATTTTTTAAGAATTCCCAATCTTATTACTTGAAGGGTTTATAGAGTTCTACAGACATTTAGAAATGTCAAGTGCCACCTTTCAAGTACTGACAGATGCTGGTGTGCCTTACCATGAGGCTGTGTCAAAAGCAGCTCAGGTGCCAGGTAGTCTGGGGTCCCCAGGATGCGTTCACCTTCTACAGGGGCAGCTCCCCTTCTAACACTCTTTGGAGTCCTGTACGGTGTGCCAGCATCCCCTCGGTAAGGGGTCTGAAAAATGGGACAAGGACTGTAGATGTCAAACTAAACCAGCTCAGAAACTCCCAGCTCCAGGTTTAGTCACAGATGTAATAATTGATACTTAAGTTCAAGCCAAGAACAAGTCACAAAACATTCCCTGAAAAGCATGCGTGAAATGTGCTTCCATAGCTTTATCTCAACAGTCTTGAAGCATAAAGATGCCTACTCTTTGAGAAACTTTTACTTAAGTTCTTCCTCCAGTGTCATATCAGCAGCTATCACTGTTCACATCAATCTTTGTAATAGGCTTTTAATTGGCACTTGACAGAATACATTACACCATCACTTTTAACAGGATTTTGAAAAAAAGCAGCAGGTACAATGGCAGTTACCAGCAGCTGAACAGCATTCACACTGTCTTGGGAAGRGTGCAGGATGATGAAAAAAAAAAMCCCAAAAAAACACCAAAAAAACCCCAAAAAACCAACAAAGACTTCCCATTTCATGAGGAAACCTAAAACTGCCCACAGAAAATATGACACTGCACTAGGAGCAGAATGAGACAAAACAGCACAGTTTTTTTTTATCAGTTCACTGTAACAGCAAAGATTTCTCAGAGAGGGACAGTCAATGCATGTTGAGGCAAAGGCAAACCACTGAACATAAAGCTACAGCTAAATTCTTACAGATATTATAATTTTGGCCACACAAGTGCAGCAAGTGAAACCCTGTCAACAGAGGTCATTTTGACAGACTACCTCAAACTACTTGAGTTTTCCCTAAATTTACCAATGAAATAATTTCGGGTCCCTAATGTCCAATGCATGTACAAAGTTTCTATCTGCGTCCTTACCAACCTGATAGACCTGATATGATCTTCCTTTCTGTAATGGAGTGATAGATGTTGGGTAAGAGCCACTGCAGGCAGGTGAAAGATCCATTATATCTAAGGAAGCCATGCTGCATGGCTCAGATATATTAGATAGATTGATTGGACTATTATAACTCCGAAAAACAACAGCATTTTTTTTGAAGAGACTCAGGGCTTCCTTCATCTTTTCTGAAGGAGAAGATACTGTGTCAAGGTAAGYTTCTTCCATGTGTTTCTGGTCATTATCCTTTTTCTGATGTACTGGCTTGCAGTCCTGGACTGTATGTGCCTCCTCTCCACACTGTGAGGCATCTYGGGACTCTGGTGATGTTATTAGCACACCTTCAGGTTTTGGTTCCTCAAAGGAGAGGTCTTTAACACTTCTGTCCATATCTAAAAGCTGTTTTTCTAGATGGCTTTCTGTAACAGACACTTCAGGAATTAAGTCAGAATCTGCACTGAAGACATCTAAAGGTTTTTCATCATCAGTCACTAAAAAACTTGAGTTCATGTACTCCTTTTCATCATCCTTTCCACAGTCTGCATCCAGATCACACATAAGATTTTTAGCTACAGTTGGAGTAAGCGATCTTTCTACTGTTTCCTGGTTACTAATAAAACTTTTAACTTCTTCCTTGCTTTCACAGGTGTCACATAGGCATCCATCATTACAAAGCATTAAGGATTGAATTTCTGTTGTCAAACCTGTCCCTTTGTTTGCAGGAAATTCTGAGATCTGACAGCCACGTTTATATTCGGCATTGCTTTTTTTAACATAGTTAAGTTCCTGACAAGGACTAGTGTCAACTGATTCAAAGCTTCTTTTTACACCTGGCTTTTCAAACATTACTTCCTCTTTGACAGGCTCATTCTGTTTTGAAAGTGACTGCTGTAATCTGGAAGTCTCCACTGTTTCATAAGTCATGTCTCTTCTATTTACAAAGACTTTTTCTTTCCAAATCTTATTTTCAGAAATACACTTTCTTACTACGCCTTTCACATCCAGAGTGCTCACKGGAGTATCTGTTATATCCAAATGTTCCCTTCCCAGCTTCTGCTTGCTGCCAGACTCATTGCTGGCAATGGGAGAAATGGCAGACTCGAGTTCTTTCCTCTTTAAAACTTCTTTGCTATTTGGCAACATAGCATTTGAAAGGAGAGCTGACTCTCTGTTACTGGCTTTAGATGTTGTAGAACAAGGTTCATCTTCACTTTGCTGCAAAAAAGCACATAAGTTTTGAGTATCAAGAGAAATATGATTACAGCATTACAGAAACATTTAATTTGAAATACTTTATTACAGCCTCCATAATGAAATGCAGATTTGCAAACACTACTCATTCTATCTACTACTAGTGAAAAACCATACTTCAAAATATAAAAAAAWCCAAAACCAAATAAGGCATAAAAGAAGTCAAATTACCAAGTTAAGAATATAAAATAAGCTTACTATAATACAATAGAAAATGACAAAATTTTAAATGTCAAAGGATGAAAAAATAGAGCAATTGATGTTGTATTTGTGATTTTATTTTAGGAAGTTAAGCTACGGAATTTTTCAGTTTCCAAGAAAGTTCAAAGGAAAGAACCCCATTATAGTACCCTGTGGTACATTACACTTCAGAGATGACAAAAGGAAATCTGATATTCCTAATGTTTTGATAACACAATTAAAATCAAGGCCTAAGAAACAGATAGATACAGAATAATAAATTGTTTTAAATGTAAATTGTTCTGTATGCTCTAAATAGAAATCATGGCAAGGAACTACATAGCACAGCAGCATTTTATTTTAGGYTTGTGTTTGTGCAAAATTTCATGAACACATTAAAATAGGATGAAATATTTTAGGATAAAATATTATCAGCTATAATTATTGGTGTTAGGCTAGTTGATACAAAGCCCTTCAGCAATTAAAGCCTTAAACTTTTCAGTTTAATAGCTACTAGAAGTTTGAAGCGGATTTTATTGTTTTCCCAACTGTTGTCTTTTAAATAAATTCTTTCACCCACAATGCTGAGCAAATAATGCTATGGGGCCAAGGTCAGCTTCCAAAAAGCCACTGCTCCCAGCAGTGCCCACCTTGTGCAGGATAGGGCTAAACCAGTGATGGTCAGTGAAGCCTTTCTCTTTCACTCCTTTGCTGCAGGCTCAATAGTATTTGCTTCTCCAGTTACATTGTAAAGGACTAATATTTGTTTGAAGGAAAAGGTTATATCAGTTTGACCCAAAATCCTACTTAATACAAATTACAACTCTTGCTCCTTCTACTGTAGGAAAGTTTCTCAACAGTCGAAATAACTGAGGCAAGTAAATAGAAGACATTTGCATAGACAAGTACAAACTAATTTTAATTTAGAGTGGGAGGATGGAACAGTCCTGACCTCTACATCTTTCCTGCACCTGGGGCTGCTCCAGTTTTCTGATTCCACACTGGACAGATGTGTGTAAGACTGACTACTGACACTGGAGGTACCAAACCTGTTTCTTGACTGAAGCAGGGTAGGAGTTAAACTCCTTGCTGGCATCACAGGTGTTAATTGAGAATTATCCAGATCTTAAGAGAAAAAGAAATTCAAGTGTTGATACAAACAGGCAACATATACTGACTGACTTCACAGTATGTTAAGCTTTCACATCAAAGGAAGCTAAGGAAAGCTATGTTGACAACAATTTCTCTTGTCATCTTTCCTGCATAGTCAATTTACACATTTTTTTAATTAGGAACTTGCCAAGAATGTAAAAGCAGTACAAACATTAGCAGCATAGTTGCCTTCTTTGTCATTTTAGGTTAGAAATGAGAAAGCAGAAAGATAAGACAATTTAAATGAAAGCATACATTGCTATATTTAACAATTTCCACTGAAAGTATGTCAAGAACTGACACTGTTTCCATAAAATGTTAAAGGGTGATTTTGAATTCAGGGGTCATGATTTGAAAAAACCCAATCAAACAAAACCACTTCAGAAGATGACATAAGCAGTGTGGTGAAAACATGTAATATGTAAAACACTGGTGAAATGGTGGAGAGCAAGACACCAACAGAATCACATTTGATGAAGTGGGTCCAAACTACTAACATAAAATTAAAAGACCACAACCTTATAGCCAGAGTATTCCTCAGCACAAGGCCTGGTGTACTCACGTGTTTTGAACAATTTAGTTGAAAGAGGGGTATTTTCCTTTTGGGCCATAGGTACAGGAGAAGCCGCTCCCTGCGGACTGTCGGATGTTGGACTCGATTTGTGCCCTGGCACTTTCATTCCTACAGGAGGAGTATACTAACAGGCAGAAAGAGGCACAGTTAAAAGTTAATGGAGTCTGAACAAATTCTCAGTCCAGGATTGAAACTTCACCCATTCTTTATGTTTGCATTGGAGCTTGGCCACGCTCATTAAAAACTCAGCAATTCAAAAGTCCAAGATAATCACATCAGAATTTCAAAGTACTCTAAACATATCACAAGTCATTCTACCAGCTGGCAGAAGAGATGCAAGAATAGCCTTATCATGCCAGCGACTGAATTTAAGATAGTAAATAAACTAAAATTAAATACTTCAAAGACAGTGAAAATTTACTTACAAAGCCCAGAGAACTGATAAGAGACAACAATTGTCCTGGCGTACGTGAATAGTCCTGTTTTGGCTTTGCCATTGATGGGGTAGTAAGGATATCTATCATATTTATCTCTACAGAAGAAAAGAAAACCCAAAATCAAATAGATTAGGTTTTCATTTTGATATTAAACAAAGGCAAAGTTGCAGACATTTACTTAAGTTTCATGAAGCCGAAGAAAAAATTGAGTCACATACTCAAAAAATATACAAATGAAGCCACCAAGACCAACTGAAGACTTGCCTGTACATTCTTACTTAACACAAGGTGGTTTTTCTYATACATCCAAACATTTATACATACAGCCAAATTTCTTTTCCAACACACTATGCAAAAAGCGCATTTTCTAATTTGATATCAGCTTTGGTTTTTAGGCAGCAGTTCCAGCTTATGGCTTGTGGAATAGGATACTAAATTTGATTCCAAACCTGCCATCACTCCAAAAGACATCTCAAAAAAGCTACACAAGAATTTTTCATACGTGAATATTCAACCTTGGATGCCTTTTTTTTTTTCTCACTAGCAGTAAGTAGCTTTAAAGCTTTCATATAATGTTCAATTAGACACAATAATAACCTGTCCCATTAGAACATCATTTAAAGCAGTATATCATAAAAAATACAGAATACCTAGGATTTAACTTTATATTCTTAAAACCATGAAACAAACTCCATAGACAACTCTGAATTTCATCATTCCTTTAACTATATAAAAATGATGTACCCTCCAGCAGCTGTCTCAAAAAAMCTGAACTGGTGCTGTGCAGCATAAGTTTGGATGATCTGGCTAAGGAGGTACAAACCAGCTCAGAAATTGGGTATTCACCTTAAGATCTGCAGCCTGTGCCAGACAGTCATGACTATGCAGCTATATTTTCTGCTTGAAAAGAGAACATTCACATGCCAAAACAGTGAGCTGATTTTCCCCTTATCCCTCAAACTAATGTCTGGAATGTCCCAGTTAATTTATTGGAAATTAATTTATACAGGACTGAGACATGAACTGAAGGCCAGAAGTAGTCAGAGAAACAGGAACGAGCCARAATTATTTATTCACCCATTGAAATCTCCTAGCAGACCTCAGAAAACTGAAATCCATATCCCTCCAAAGAAAGGGCTCTAGATCATCTTTCAYACACCCTTGTTCSAAAGAACAAATATTTTACCTTCTGWAGTGCAATGCTAAGAGCAGATCCCCTACTAGCATGTAGCTAATCAGTACTTACCTATTAGAAATCAGGTATTACTGCAACATTTGCACTTATTTAATTGAAAGGTGTCCTTGASAGGGATGTGAAGTATTCAAGAATATGGAAATGTGAAGCAAAAATACATTTTAATACAATCAAAGGAATAGAAACAACTCTTACCTCTGTTCAGAGTAACTCTGGAAAGCCCAAAGTCTGTCAGCTTTATATGTCCCTGATTAGAAATGAGCATATTGTCTGGCTTCAAATCCCTGAAAAAATGAATACAGCTGAAGTCAGCAAAAAGAGCACTGAGAAACATGAAAGAAGTTCACTGGTCAGAAACACTCAATACAAAGCATTGGTCAGAGCTGTTTAATAGTAACATCTCCTAGTCAGCAGAAGATTCCAGTTTAAGGAACACATCAAATGAATCAAAGCATTCAATATGACACAAACATCTCAGGCTTTGTAAAAATCAGCATGCATGTCAAGAGTTGCGTATTTTGTGCTTCAGCAGGCTTGACAAGTGTCCTTCACAAGCAGCACCATCATAACATTCATTAATGTGCATCTCCTGCTGGTGACAAGCAAACCTCGAGCAGGAGTTTTCATGCTTGCTGTCTGCAGCATTGCTGAATGCAAAAAGAACCCTCACTCTGGGGGAGCATCAGGGTCACCAGTGTCCCTTCGTCCCACAGGCCCAGGTGTGCAGTACCCAGAGGGCTCCTGAACCATCACARCGGCTAATCCAGCACTGGGAAAGAGCTGGCAGGGAAAGTGTGTGGGTTTGTGCGCTCAGCACACAGGCACAGATTTGATTTTACCCATTGTTTCACAGCATTGCTGCAGTGTACACATACAGAAAGAGCTTCCAGGAGCTCTAGGAAATGAAGTGCATGAGAATCTGCCACAATGAAAGCGACGGTTATATGTTAGAGTGAAAAAATAAAAAACCCAAACTACTAAATACTTATTTGTAAGAAAAAAAATAATTCACCTGTGGATTATTCCATGCCTATGAAGATAGTCAAGAGCCAATGCTGCTTCAGAAATATACTTAACAGCCATTTCTTCATCAAAATATCCATAAATATGGAGAAGAGACTTGACATCTCCACCAATAAGGTACTCCATCACCTGTCAGTCAAGCATTTTAAACTTATAACACATTTCAAAATTGCAAGTAAAATACAAAATAACCTTCATCCCTAGAAAAATATGATTTCAAGGAGCAGAAGCAGAGAGAAGTACCTTTGTGCAAACCTCATTTCCCACACAATACTTTTCACTTGGATAAAATAATCAAAGTTTCATGTAACAGCAGACATTAAACATTTTCTTTCTGTAGACCATTTGCTTATTTTATTTGCCTAAATTATTTTTAGAAGCTAACTAAAAAGCTGACTACATCTTTTGAGAGCTAACTACAGAAAATTTTCGATAAATATTATCTATTTCTAYGTTGAATATTATGTATTTCAACCTATATTTATATTCCTATATTAATCTATATTTAGCTTAATATTGTATATTTCCATAGTATAGAAAATTAAGTACAAAGCATTCCTGTTAACTCCATGCCTGAAGCCAAAGACCATCTGTTCTATACAAATCAAGGTATCTCAATACTTYATATTGCCATCATTTATACACAGTATTAAATTAAGATCTGAGCTTTGTGAAATAAGTACAAGCTATCAGAAATGCAGCAAGAGCTACTGTGCATTTAAGGCACATGAAAAATAGTGAAAAAAAAAACCACACAACCAGTAGACCATTATGCAGACCCATGTCGTACTCAAAATAAAATAGAAGTCAGCAGGGCTTCTGAACCTCACTCTTTGATGCCAAGAATGCATTTATGGGRTTTTGGTCAGGAAATCTCATCAATACTTACAGTCTAATACACAATATTCTTCCACATATATATAAATACATATATATATATATACACACATCTTGAGACATGCTTCTAGCATCTCCTTTACAAATCCTTCACCCTGAAATCCTCTACTCTATGCATCAGTTCAGAGACACCAGAAAAAGAAGCCTTTGTTTACACTCAAAATGCATTGTAGGAGTGCATAGCAACCTTGTCTCAGAATTTCATCAAGCTGTTCCCTGTGTGTGCTTACAGCAACCCACACAAATTGTGCCAGACCCTTTGCAGACAGTCTGAATTCTTACGTGGAAGCAGTATATAAACCCATGCACAAGTCCTGCTGTGCTCCACAGTGCTCTGTGCGGACCAGCATTTAGTTTTGCCACTCAGTTATCATCTTGTCATGCAGGCCAACAACTGTAACAAAATTTGAGCACTAGCAATAAGTAAAATAGATTTCCTTTAAGTGAGCCATGGAGTATCTTCCAGTCACTTGGCTTCTGCTTGAAATAGAATGACTTTTTGTTTTCCCTAAAATTTCTACATATTTCTAAGACAGAGTAGTTGTTAGAATTTCTAAGTTTCTCCTGTAACAGAGGGGAACATGAGCAGAAAGAGCCCAAAGACACCAGAGGAAGAGAAATATTTTACTTGTTCAAGCATTCTGAGAAAGATGTAAAAGTGACTAAGGAACACCATTACAAAAATGTTTTGAGATATCAGTATAGTTCACACTCAATTTTCAAGACTAACATAAAATGCCACAGCCATTTTTTACTCACTAAATAGATATTGTTTGCTGACTGAAGTGAGTAGTATAAGTGCACAATGAAAGGACTTTTACTGAGAGCCAGTGCATCCCTCTCTGCCTGCACCTGGTGAACCATATTTTTGTTGATCATGTCTGCTTTTTTCATCACCTGAAAAACAAAACAGAGCACACAAATGATTTAACCTCAAAATGCTCATAATAAAACTGCATAGAGATATATAGCTCTGCAGAGCGACACCTATTTTGTATGACTGTTTTTATGTTTCCTATTCTTTGCGTATTACGTAGATTGTTATAATCCTTTTAATCACAAAGTCAAGTTTCCACAAATAATTGGTAAGCTTCTTACTAACAACCAGCCTAGATTTCAGCTCTTTGTGCAACGACATCGAAAACACAACAGGTTTCTGTTTAGTTTCTTTAAATACTTACTCAGCAAGAAGTTTTTTATAATTTATTACCGTATTATCTCTCAGAGGCGGTGCTTTGCCCCCCAGCAGGCGCAGCAGCTGAGGGGGCTCAGCTACGGCAGCTGTTTACAGGCAAGAAGCCAACAGCGCTCTGGCGCTTGGCAAGGTTTCTGCCGTTATTTCCCCCTATTTAAAGTACACATAAAAGCAGCTGTCGTTATCAGAGGTTCCCTGACCAAACCCTCCAGGCTTCATGGAGGTGAGAGCGGGGTGTGCCCGAGCAGCGGCCGCTCCCCGAGGAGGGCCCGGGACTCACACCGGGGACGCCGCTCTCCCGCACAGGGCYGCTCGGCAGCAGCACTGCGACCCCGGCGACGCCTCACCTTCACGGCATAGAGCCGGCCCGCCTTGCGGCCCAGGTACACCTTCCCGAAGGCGCCGCGGCTGATAGGCTTCACGATGGTGAACTCCTCAATGGAAGGGGGCCGGGGGACCTCGACGCGCGTCGAGCCGGCGGCTGTGGCGGGGCTGGGGCTGGCAGGATCGCCCCGCTCCCCCCCGGGCCGCTCGGGTGCCATGGCGCGCCCAGCCCCGGGCCCGCCGCGATTCAAAGCGGCCCCGCCCCGCCCGCGCCGTCACCAACGGCAACGGGAGCTCTCGCGAGAGCCCACGGGGCGGCCGCGGGAGGTGCCCTCAGAACATGCCCGTGACAAACCACCGCCCGTCTGGGGTGCCTGATCGCTGCTCGGGTGGGAATCTGGGTTTTCCTGCTTGGCTCTAGGTTTTAACTTGCKGTGAGCAGGTTCTGTCCTCCCATTCTTATGGGAGGCTTGAAGGTGTCCTTTGCAGGGGCAGGAGTTGGACTCGATGGTCCTGATGGGTCCCTTCCAACTCAAGGATATTCTACTTTTGTATAATTTTCTCACACTTGCATACTTGATAGCTCCAATACCTGTGTCCAAAATAGCACAGGCAGGAGGGCTTGTCTGCCGGAGAACGTGCCCTGTCCAGTTCTCACTGCTGCCGTTCTTACCTCGCTGTCTCTTTGCATTTTCTGGGCCTGCGATGGCAAACCGCTCCCTGGGCGGGTCTGTGCTGATCAGCAGTTAGATTAATGTAATCGGTTGCTTCCCACCAATCCTTGATTACTTCATCTGCTATTTATCTTAGACGGTTGTTCCACAATTTGTTTCCTTATTTTGGGTATCTCCATGGCTACATTCTGCCTCCCTCTTGTGACAGCAGGGCAGGGATGGCATTTACAGTGTACTCTGACCTGGCTGCCATCCTCCTGTTCCCAGAGCACAGGCCTTCTGCTCTGTTTGCACTGCACAGCCCTCAGTGTTTACCAGTTTTACTGCTCTCAGCTGTGTTCTAGGTCACTTTTTTAACCCTTGCATTACTGATTTTATGTTGGTCTCACATGTACATGGCTGTTCATGTTTCATTCACGCTGATCATAATTGTTCTGTTGCAGTCTGTGCATCAGCAAAGAGCTGTCGCTGCAGAGGTCAGTGTACGATAGCAGGTCTCCTTTCACACAGCAGATTAGTTATTAGGCCCTTGTTTTGCTCCAAGATACATCACTTACAATCTGACCCTGCTCAGAGAGACCTTGCTTGTGACTTGTGAAGGCAAAATGCTMTCCCGCAGCTCCCAGAAATACCTGCACTTTAATAAGTAAATGCAGAAAATGTGGTTTAAATTAGCTTGTTGTAATGATATTAAAATACAATTTATCCTTGTCTGTGTGTCATTTAACTCTGCAACATTAGTTTAGGTGTGTCTCACAGGCTGCAATGCAGGTGGAAAAATCTAGCTGAGAGAAAGGGGGAGTGCTTCTTGTGCTGGCACCCTGGGCAGACATCAGGGTATGCCAGCAATGGTAGTGCATCAGGAGCGTGTATTCCACCACAGCCTGAGCTCGCGGAGAAAGGGCAACACCTTCTCTCTCTTCCCTTGAGGCAGCGTGAGCCATTGTATAGCTAAGTGGAAAGCTGCTTCATGGAGAGGATCTAGGTAAATGTTTATTACCTTTTTTTTTTTGCTGTTATCAGGTGAGATTTCTGCCAAATCAGCAAGCTGAGCTACGTGACTTTGATCAGGAGAGTGTTAGTGGAAAACAGAAGAGACGTATGTACTCAAAGGCAGGGGGAGGCAGCAGTGGGGCTGTGCTCATCCAGAGTAGTGTAAGTTGGTGTGGGAGAGCACTTTCAGTTAAGAGCTGTGGTCAGGTAAAAGAAAGAAAACTCTAATAAACCCCTGCAAAAATTGGCTTTATGGAAGTCCAGATAAATGACACCGTAGCCCTTCCCTTACCCACTGATACAGTTACTCCATCATAGAAGGCCACTTGGTTGGTCRGAGATCTTCCCCTGGTGAAACTGTGCTGTCTGTCTCAAATCACCTCCATATCCTCCAKTGCTTTAGAAACATCATACACTTGGCTAATGTTTTGTTTTAAGGAAAAGGAAAGACAATCCCAAGACAAATGGGCTGTCTGGACAAGAGCCATTAGGATTGAAGTCAGGACTGAGCAGTAACTGGGGAAGGGTAATTCTGGCAGTGGGAGACCCTGACCACCTACTCAAAACAGACCCCAGATTCAAATGGAAGGAAGAACTGCACCTACACACTGATTCGCTTGAGAAGGGAGATCTATAGCTAACAAATATGGTGTTGAAGTCTAATTAACAAAAGACGTAATTTGTAAGCAAGGAATGTTGATGTCGTTGTTAAAATGTAAAGTGTCAAGTTTTATGATTGGTAAGCCAGCCTTTCGTGGGTCACCACCTATGTCCCTACATTGTGCAAACTAGAATAAAAATTAGAAATATCTCGCCTGGGTGTGTGAATTGACGCTGTGCGCCGGTTAACGACCCACGTTCCGGATAACACCCGGGGGCGATGACAGCGAGCAGGGGCAGGACCCTCTGGCAGTTACACCGCCGCCGGCTGAGAGCGGGTCCCYCACGGGGCCCTGCCCGAGCACCCCCGGCCCCGGCTGCGCCCGCTCCCGTTCCCTTCTTCCGCCTCCGCCCCGTGGCGGCGGCTGCGCAGGGCGGCGGCGGCGGCGGCGGCGTCCCGGAAGCTCTCTGCGCTGCTGCCGCCGTTTCCGGGGCGGCTCGGCCCGGTCGGCGCGGCCGCGGGGCGGACATTTCCCGGATCGGAGCCGCGGCGCCTCCTCACCGCCGGCGGGCACAGCGGGCGGGCTCCTGCGGCTGGGCTGCCAGGCGGAAGAGGCGCCTGCGGCCGCGGCCGGCCCCGCCGGCAGGATGTTTTCCTTCTCCACCGTGCAGCCCCAGGTGAGCGGCTGGCGGGGCGCTCCGGCCCGGTGCCGTGCTGCGCCCCGGGCCCGCTCCCGGCGGGGGCTCGCTCTGTGTCCGGGCAGAGGCGCTCGGAAGGCCCGGCGGCTGCGGGCAGCGGCTCCCGGGAGGAGCCCGTTCCTGCCTGCCACGTTCCCGGGGCTTTGGGCGTCAGCGGGGCCGCAGCTGGGAGAGGAGCGGGTGGGGGCTAAGGCGGTGTGCGGTCCGCATCGAGGAAAAAGATACATTAATGGGGGAGAGAGAGAGGTACAGTAAAAGCTTGTAAAGAGTAAAAGCATTCTGAAACGACGAAATAACTTTACATGGCGCTTTTTAGTGTCTGTTTTTGTAGCAGAAGCAGGGGGTGGTGACGTGTTACCACAGTTAAACTATGCTGTTAATTTTAACGGGTTCTTGTGAAAGCCAAGAGGAAATGACTTAGAAGAGTTAGTGGAGGGAAAATCGTTGTAATTTGTTACACAGAACAGTCCGAACGCAATCGGGAAGGCACCTTTAATTAGGCAATGGGTCTGATGGTACTGGTGAGTTTTATGGACTTTGATCTGAACCAGTGGTTTCGGTTTTATTTTTAAGTTTTGTATTAGTGTGTGATAGACTATAGGATTTGGTTGTTCTTTCCATGCGTGGAGAACGTGTTTAAAGCTTTCGTTAGAGTAGTGAAATGGAAGAGTTTATATGTTTCTAGGGAGGTGTCATCTCACCAGAGTGAGAASTGCAGATGGAAAGTTTGGTTAGTGGTTGGGATGTTGGCTTCGACCTCTAGAGGCTTTATGGTTTTACCACAAACTCTTGAGTCTAATTACAATTTTGTACAATTAGTTATGAAGCAGTGTTCATGTCCCACAGCATTGTCTCTTTTGATCTGCTGTCTAGTCAACACAGAGATGGTAGTCCTTGCAGGAGGACGTTCATAGACATCCCAATTGTGCTTCAATCAGGAATTAGGGATTATTCCAGTAGCCAGGGTTGTGTCCCAGTTCCTGGGACGTGTACAGAGTTTGAGGAGGTTCGGAACTGCTGGGGTTGTGTGTCCCATATGTTCACAAGAGATGGAGTCGTGTCAAGAGGATGAGCCCGGGTACGTGGTGCACCTGGGCTTTTGTACTGATTCCTGAGGTGGAGTTGGCTGAATGCTGCCGAGCTGCAGATTTGACTGTGTGCTTTGTGGAGTTTCATTTTGATCCTTAAGCTGAAAGTGTGATCCTAAGGAAGAAAACATAAAGGCAACATTTGGGAATAGCTAATAATAATGAAAAAAAAAGTACAGATAATTCAAGTTATAAAAGTATTGCTTTAGAGATGAAAAKATGAGTTTCTAATCTGTCATACATGCTTAAACTTTCTCTTTTTTTCTCTTTAAAAAGAGGTATCAGCTAACACTGTGGTGTTGAAGATAATGTGGTTTATAATTAAGTCCTCGATTAAAAGGCAGTGTACAAGATATGCTGTTGTAAGTTAGAATTTGGAACAGAAGTATATTTAAATAGCTTAAACAAGTTTAAGTCCTTATCTGTTTTTTTCCAGGCTACTGTTCCTCTGAGTCACCTTATCAATGCCTTTCATTCACCAAAAAACTCCACAACTTCTGCCAGCAGAGSATCCATACAGCCTGTTCAGAGGGACACCTCCCCAGAGCATGATCCTCAGAAGAGTGAGGTACAAAAAACCTTTTGAAAAAGTGGTGGTTTAACTGACATTAAATCTGAATAATATMAATTCAATTGAATGTAGTATTTGACTGGTCTGTAGAGTAATGTAATATGACTAAACAAAACAGGACATTAACATGTAGAATGTATCCTTTTGGCAGAACTGCAGTCMGTCAGTGTTTTGCCAGTAAGGATTCTACAAAAATAGAGTATTTCATTTTAAAAAAGAGCTGATACTTGTCTCAGTAATACTTTGCAAATGAGGAAGGGATTTGTTTTCATTTCCAGTTTAATAGTTCTTTCTGTAAAGTAGCAATAAGTTTTGTGTTAATAAACCCTATATTACCTTTTTATTCTGAGTTCTAGCAAGGYCTGTGTCATTATTGCTTGTGAGAAAATGGGGACTGTAACTTAAGATGTGTTGAAGGTTTTTGAGAGATTAAGTGGCATGGTTTCGTGTTTGGTTTTATGTTTCTGTTAAAATATCTTTAATTATCATTGGGTATTTTTTGCTTTTGACGTTGAAAATTAAAACAGTGCCAAGTTGTATTAGATATTGGCACTTCTCTTTCAATTCACTTCTTATGAGTTTTGTAACTAAGCACTTTTTTGGGAGGAAAACCRTGGAATTTCTCAGTAACTGCAGAACCGTGGAAATCTGCATGAGTTGTACTGCTCACCACTGTGTTGTAATTCCATTGTTGSGTCTTTGTGGGGTTTTTTGGTTTGATTGGTTTGTTTTTTTTCAGTCTGTATTTGCTTTTGGGGCTGCTGGGAAATTTTTTCTCTAGGGTAATCTTATGTAAATTTGTAACATTTATTTCTATTTTTCAGTCTGTATTTAAAAATTTAAGAGATCTGGGATTGTCTGATTTGAAAGCTAACCAGTTCAGAGAGTTGGTGAACAGGCTGCTTCCTGGCTACTGTACAGAAAGCAAAGTCTCCTCGCAGTGGCACACGTCATATGTCTCTGCTCAGTCCTTCTTTGAAAATAAGCATGGTATGTTTGAGTGAAGTGTTTGTGGAGTTAAATTATAAAGGTGAATACAGTTATTCTTCAGTTTAATCTCTTGTGCTGTAGATAATTTGTCGTTAAATGTATTTAATAAAAAAGTATTAATGTATTCGTTCCTGTATRTAGCTTGTCTCTGTAGACTTGAGAAAGTTAGAAAATTCAACTAATTGTTTCTTTGGATTTGAGTTTGGTTGCTGTTAAACTTTTCTGAACTCAGCTCTATCTCTTAATGATGAGCCTGAGCTGTGAATATACCACCAGTTTATTTCATCAAGACATTAGACTTTGCTAATCTACTTATGTCATAGACATCCSCAGATTACATTTTTATCAATTTTTTACTTGAAGGAGTGTGACACAAAGATACTAATTAAAAAGGAATTCAAGTTAGCAAGCTGTTAATACTCCATGTAGAGTATTTCATTTCTGAAATAAACAAGAGTAGTTCCTTGCAGGTGAAGATGTTTTGTTGGAATTAGTCTAAAATGAAGGAATACCATTGCAGATGCTTAAAAATCTGTTAGAAAAAGAAGTATATAGCTGACATTTGAGATACTGTCTCTATAGTACTGCATTAGAAAGAAGGATTGTAAGGAATAGTATTGCAAGGCTGCTATTAGAGAAAAGATTTTATATTGCATTGTGTTGTGAGATACAAAAAAAATTAGCTCGCKGACAATTGCCTGAAAGCAAATAAATACTTGAAAATGCTTCAAAGCTTTGATAGATGTTGTGGTAATTTGTTTAATTAAAGATGCCTGGARTACTATAGTAAAATAGAATTAATATTTTAAAAACTAAAAGAACAAAATGTGCAAGAAGTAATGTTGAGTTGCTATTTAAGACAGGGTGTATTTACACTTTGTTGTATCTTTTTGCAGGTTTTGTGGATGTTTTCAGTGCTTTACGCTCATCTTGTTTGTACGGACAACATCCTCATCCCCTCCAAAATTTCTGTTCAGATGTTCGGTGTTGGCCAGGTATAAAGCATTAAACTACACTGGTTTTAATCTCTACAGAATTTGTCTGTTCTGGAAAAGTATTTTTGGATTTGTTGTAGAGGCATCACTCAGGAAATACCAGTAAGCTTCCAGGAGAAACTTAGGTCAATATTAACACTTTAAATCATGAAGTTATTTTTTGCACTTGAATAGTGTATTTCCAGAATTTAGTAATCACCATGTTGTTCCAAGATGTCAGTATTTGTGAATCGTAATCTCAAAAGACCGTGGATGAACTGACTATTTTTGAATCAATAAATATGTTGAATTCAGTACTCATTCAGTTGAATTTTCTGAGGGGTTTGGTGACTGGTGGCATTAGTGAAAACGTAATGAACAGTGCAGGAAGTTCAGGTATTGTCTAAATTCAGTTCTTCTGATGCCACCTGTAGGTATATCTGTGTTTATATCCTGTGGCAAAGAGAAATGCTGACAGTATGGAGATACCCCAGTARTGAGTCACAAGAAGGGGGCAGATTTTTAAGCATTTTGTACATGGGGGAAGCTGAAGGATCTGAGGTTTTAGCAGAATAAAAGGCAAGGAGTGGTCCATTTGCTGTTGGAGCCRTATCAGTTACCCTTCTCACATGCACCTCAAAGAAGAGGCAACAATCCCAAGTAAAAGCAAATGAAATAAAACCTGTTTGAAAATTTTCACATTGAGAATGGTTAAGTTCTGAAACAGATCATGTGGGGAAGTTTGGTTATCTTAATCCTTGGAGATTTTCAAAACTGAGCTGGACAAGGTCCAGCACTWCCTGATCAAATGTTAGACCTTTTTTTTAGCAGGGCTCAAGGGTCAGCTGCAGAAGTTCTTTTTATCTGGTGCTGTTCTAGAACAACAAATAGCTTAGTGAAACCAATCTACTTGACTGGTGTTGCTGTTTATTTTAAAATATAGTAGTAAAAGAAGAAAAACGTTCACTTGTGGTAAAACGTCCCTCACAAGGTTTCTGATGTGGTAGGAGAGAGCTTAGAGTGTCATTAGTTCACTGTGATTAAAGGGTCTCATTTTGTTTGTCACTAAGGAAATTAACAGTACACTGAAACCATTCCAGTTCTCCTCAGGGCATTTTTACCAGCAGAGCTCACAAAGCATTATTCCCATCCTTCTGCATTTGCTTCTGAGTGTTTCATTTTTGTCAGCCTGCCTGGATTTAACTGTCTGAATGTCTCCTCTTCCCTGAGTTGGCCAATTAGCTGTAATTTACAACATGAACCTCGTTTATTTTAACTTGAAAATTGATGTGAAACGGAAGTTTACTTGCCAGATCAGATGACAAATAGAGTTCATGATTACATAACTATCCATTTACAGTACAGTGGATATGTTGGGAAGATTATATTCCATATTCTTTCATATGATAGTTTCAGAAATTTCTTAAGACTCTTGTTTTGGTAGTGGTAGTAATGGTTTGGTTTTAACTTCTGTTTATTCTTACTACATAAAGTCTACATACAGACACGGAACTTTAAGACTCTGAGATCAAGATCAAGACGTCTGCAGTCAACATCTGATCAATTCACAGAAACAAAAAGTTCACTTTCTTCAATTTTGAAGGTAAATATAAGTAACATTAAGTTGTCTTGGGCTTACTCAAACCATCTCTTTCTCTTGACTAAACCTTCAAAATTTACCAGGRATGTTTTCTTTCACTAGCATGAAAATATTTCTTAATTCTAAAACTTGAGCTAATGGCAGTGTATTTTTTTTTCTTATTAATGCATATATTTGTTCCATATATCACCAATTATTTGRATTTTTAGATCAGTTTCAGCATATAACTATGGTTTTGACTCTAGAAATTAAATTCTTTATTTTTCTGTTTCTAAAACACAATATAAACTAAAAATAGCTTCAAGTYAAAGGGATTATTTCTTTAAGCAGAAATACAACTAGTTCAACATACAACATGTGTGTTTTCAAGTCAGCAGATAATTATCCAAAGCAGTAACAAAACCAAGTTAACCTGGGTACTCTTTGCTGATTTGCTGATTGCTCTTTGCTGATTGTACAGAAGTCAGGCTAACTAAGGCTTTTCATTTAGCTGTGTGTGTAAATTATCTTTGAACTCTTCCCTTCTTCTAGGCATATGGGGTTTATTTCATCTGGGGACTAGGTGTACTGTGGATGAAGATAAAAMCAGAGCTAGCTTCGTGCAGTGCTGCTCTGAAATTTGACAGGGCATATGAGATGTATTTGCTTAAGCTCCATCAAAACGATACTTGCAAAGATATTTTGCAATTGGAAATAAAGCAAGAAGCTTAAGCTAACAAGTCCCACTGAATACAGTGAACAAAGCTGGCTGTGTGCACATCTGTCRTAGGCTGTGTTTTCAGTTTGGAGCTGGGGTCCAGGAGGGCTCCAAAACTAATTTGCTCAGAAGGAATGGGAATGCCTGTGCTCAAACCGTGGGGATTCCACACTCTAGCTACTGACCTGTACCCTCTAACTAACCCAGTAGCACATGAATTATATGCTGTTGTAATTTTATTTTTTTCCTATCACCCATGTTGGCCAGGTGGTAAGTTAACTGTTTATGAAAACTTGGTGTATACTAATACTGCTTTGGAAAACATTGCAGGGTTTTATCCTGAGAAAGCGACGAATTGATGTTGAAAACTTAGACACACTAATGAAAACAAAAAACATCCCAGAGGCACACCAGGATGCTTTTAAAACTGGTTTTGCAGAAGGCTTTTTGAAAGCACAGGTATTCCTGCAAAAAACACTTGGTAAGTTGTGTTAATTCACATATCTTGTCTTTGAAATCAGAAAGTAGTTTATTTTAGCCCATGTTAAATATGTTTTTATTTTCTTTTACAGATTCCTTAAGAAGATCACGTTTGCTTTCTTTCTTTCTCTTCGTTCTTTGTTTTTATCTTGCTATATATTCATCATTTTTACCTGGGAAAGGTTCCTTTTCTGATGCTGGTTAGTTAATGTTTTTTCCACACTGTTTCACTTGTGTTGTTTCTTCCAGCAGGTTTAGCATAAATTAAATATGTTTTGACATTGTGATTGGTTTTTATTAGTACACCGAAAAGTTATCCTAAGAGTTATTTACTACTTCTGGCTACAGCCTTTCAGATGACAGTGCCACAAAACGTTTATGAAAACAAAAATGATCTGTGTCAGTATAATTACTGTATTTCTTTTGGTGAAGCAGTTACATGGAACCAGAGAAGTCAGACTGGTCACCAGTTAGGTATTTGACTTTCAGTTTAGATGATGTGTTATCTAGATCAACTGTAGGTAAGATAGTCTGGATTTTCAATCTGTAATCACAGCCTAGTTTATAGCAACTMGGAACTTGCCTTGCTAAATTGCCATCTTGAGAAATCTGTTGGAAATAGTGGAACAATCAAAAGGCTGAGCTAATGTAACTAGAGATGTTCAMCTTGATGCTAAGTTAACACCTGGGTCTCAAGAAAGTTAGGATATGTATAGAAACATTGAAGGAGAAGTTCTGGCTTTGTGTACATGCTTCTGGATGAGGAGCTTTCTGTACCACACGTGACTAAAAAGCATATCACTGAATTAATTGCAAATATTTAAAAGATTTTTTTGAAACATTAATCTTATTCCTGCTGGACAGTAGTAAATGAACACATGCCCTGTCAAAAWGGCAGGTGTAAGGTCAGTGTCTTACTGGCATGTGTTCAGGTGCAGCACTCAGTCTTGCAATGAAATGACTTTGTGTGTAAATTTGTTGTTCGTCATCTGCTGTTTGCTCTTAGTACGCTTTCGAACATCAAGTATCTTTGATGCAGCAGTTGATCCAATCCAGCTGAAAAATGTCACCTTCGAACATGTTAAAGGGGTAAGATCAAAAGTAAAATGTGTGCAAGTTCTTGTTTTAGGTAATCATGGAGAGTCTGATGTTTAGYCAATCATTATGAATGTCTTAGTCTGTTCAAGAAATTTCTTTGTATGAAGTGAAGCTTTATATGCATTGACCACTCCTAAGGTGAAGGAAGGCTTTAACCACTCTTTTCTACTTTGTTTTTGTGGAATTCAATACCTCATAAAAGGTGCACTCTACTTGTTGAATAACATTTTTAAAGACTTTAATAGCAAATGGCAGGCCATAAATATCAATATTAATCTACCTTTTGCAGAAGTTAATTAGCATATTAAGATGATAATGCCATTTGGTCATTTGTCTCTTAGTACCATCTCTTTCAGGCAGTGTTATTGGGACAGGTGATAGGGAGATTCCCAGAAAGAAGTGAGCATGTCACTGCTGATAGGATACCTCTATTTTTTCTGTTCAATTGTTCTTTGACTATTAGTGGCAAAATGAGGACCTCCCTCTTTCCTTCCCCTTGGACAAATAGATAGAATTAGTCTCTTTTTAAATAAAAAGACTAATATTTTGATTTGGAATTTTTGGTTTTGTGTTTATTTCTTTGGTCATACCTGGTCTTGAACTATTTGGTTGTTCCTTCAGTGTTACTGAGTTTAATGTTTACTTAGTCCCGCAAACAGTTTTAGAATAGGTTAAATTAAATATTGGTATCCACACAARTTCTGTAGTACACTTTAATCTTTTTCTGTTTGTATTATTTTTTCAATAAACAATTAGAGACTTAATCTCTAATAGAAAACTTATATACAAAAACATGCAGTGTGTTATAAATGCTTATTGGCATGTTTTTCATGTATAGGTTGAAGAAGCTAAGCAGGAATTACAAGAAGTTGTGGAATTTCTGAAAAACCCCCACAAATTTACTGTATTAGGAGGTAAACTTCCAAAAGGTAAGAATAATTGCTCAGCAGAAGTTAAAAACCTATGTAGCCATAGCTGTGAGGCGTGTTCTGTACTGAGTGACTACTTTACAGCCTAGTTTCTTACTATTTCTTCATGTATTATGCAAACTAAAATTTTGAGATTAGACAAAATTTACTGTGCCTTCTTCAGTTATTGAACTAATAAACACTAGTGTTTTGTCTTGTAAAGCAGGTGGGTTTATTAACTGAACTCTTAAAAGGCCTTTATTTCTTCCTTATGGCTTTTAGCACCTTTAGTGCCTAACTGCTTTAGATAGTTCAGAAACAAATGTTTTTATGTAAAAGGATGATTAAGATCATAGTGGAAATCCACTTAAATCTGAAATGCATAGACCTGAGAAATCTGTTTCCTGTTAGTGCTCTACACTGTTTAAAGACAGTTACTTGGAAGGATTTAATTTAAAAAAAAAAAGGAGATTCCACAGAAATAGCCAGGAAAATGTCAGTTTGAAGCAAACACTATTAGGGATTCAGCTGCTAAACTCGACATTAAATCTGCAGAATATTTCAGGCTTCTGTGTTGATGRTCTTACAAGTCCTTGTTGTTGTTTAAATATGGATCAAATTGTGTCTAGRTCTGTTCCAGGAAGCTCCTTCAGACTGGCAGTAATGAGCACTACCTGAAATGAGATCTTAACACCTTTTGGGAGCCAAGTGTACATTATTTCCTCTAATGCATGGGAGAAACTACTCATATAAGAAGACTGTGTGGATGTGGTGGTTTTGATGGATTTTTTTTGTCTTCTAGGCATTTTGTTAGTTGGACCACCTGGTACTGGCAAGACGCTCCTTGCGCGGGCTGTGGCGGGGGAAGCCGATGTTCCGTTCTATTACGCGTCCGGCTCCGAGTTTGATGAGATGTTTGTTGGGGTGGGAGCCAGTCGCATCCGGAGCCTCTTCAGTAAGTTAAATATTCCTGAGTTTGAAGTATTTTCACATGTAAGATTAATAAGTRTTCAGTGTTGTTTACATGGCTTGATTAGCTACAATTCTGGTTACTGGAAAGTAGTCATGTGTGAGACAAATAAAGCTTTAATTGTGTAGGTAAATGTCCCAATTCTGTGAGCATCAGTTAACTGTAACTTCTTCATACCCATCACATGAAATGATAGCCAAACTTATAACTGATTTTACAATCGTCCCAGAGAGAAGTAGTAATTTAATTAGAAATTTAATGTTCTATACACAAAATTGAATATTTGAAATTGTAATTTACTTAGTCATATATAAATTTTAGTAAATTTTAATTGTAAATATAAGATGAAAAAATTGAGTTAACCTTCTCAATTACTGCCCTCATATTTAGATTTTTTTTTACTCTGAATTAAAGCTTTATGACATCATGGCATGGTAATAAGCTGAGATTTCCTTTTGCAGACCCATCAGCAGGATAACAAAACTTTCAAAACTAATGTTTAGATTTATAGCTTTCACAGAAGAGACTTCTTATTTYAAGTGTGAAAATATTATTGGGGAAGAGAAAATCCAGCTTCCTTCTTAAATGGAAGATTGATAGGGTCAGGTATATACAATTTACAAAGTAGTTTGCATTTGTAGAAAAAATGTGAGTTTACATGGATGGGGWGCAAAATAAAGTACACGTAGTACCTTAAAAATGCATTTCTGTTAACTACAGAAGTGTGGATGCCTGACTGGTATTTTAATATTAATGTTACAGATATGTCTGGGGGGCGGGGGGGTGAAATTAATTGCATCCTGGTATGCATGTACCAATTGATGGTCTGCATGCTTATTACAGCATTTTTATTTTGTGTTTTAATACCTGTAAACTTGCGTGTAAGCCCTTCGTTGTTAAATAACAAGCAAGTTCTATTAAATTAAGTTAGTGTTGAGACCCATCAAGTTTTATATTGTTTTTATTTGATAGGCAAATATTCTCTACCCAAGCCTATAAAATAAACTCTTGTGAGACGTTCATACAGAACAAGACAATTTCATAGTTTATTTTACTAGTGATTTCTTGTAGTCTGATAAGAATAAGCTGATGAGGAAATATATTTTTGAAATGGCAAGATAAAGAGAGTGAAGATTCTCTCTCCTTTTTTTTAGGCTAAAAGCAAGACAGTTATTGTGATGTCTAATAGAACACTCTATAATCCAGGAATAACAGAAACAGTAGAATCCTGAGCTACCTTATAGACTGTCTGTTCCTTTGTGTGGTTCAAGGTTCCTTCTGCTATTTTCCTTTTGTCAGGGGAAGCAAAAGCAAATGCACCTTGTGTTATTTTCATTGATGAATTGGACTCTGTTGGTGGGAAGAGAATTGAATCTCCAATGCACCCCTATTCAAGACAGACCATTAATCAACTCCTTGCTGAAATGGATGGGTAAATATATGAATTCTGAGGGCACAAAAGCTGCTTGACTGGCTGGTATTTTGGATACGTGGGTGAACTTTTTCTTGGCAGCTTTGARGTTTGGTGTAATTTTTTGTAATGCTTTTAAGGGTATATATTTAATATGCTTTTATGGCTATTTTCTAGTACTGCCAACAGTAGCATTAATGGACTTACTGTAAAGAATATAGAAGCTTTTGAGTTGTRTTTGCACAACAGCTGCAGTTTATTTTAAATAATTTCTAAGTKTTTTTAGCCTGGTTATATCTAAAGGAAGAAGCTCAACACAGAGATTAGACCATGTTTTTAACCAGTTGCTGAGTTTAAGATGGCCATTCTTMGATCACATGTTTTAGTGTGAAAGCATGTTTTTGACTGGCCAGTAAGGTCAGTAACAGTAGTTATTGACAAAATTGTAAATTCTGTGTCGTGAAAAAAAAAAAATCACACTTTGTTTCCCACACAGCTTTAAACCAAATGAAGGTGTTGTTATTATTGGTGCCACAAACTTCCCTGAAGCATTAGACAAGTGAGTATAATTMATTGCTTGTTTTACAGACCATATAGTAAAAACCCCTGCAACAAAACCAAAGTTGCTTGTGAAAATCTTCAAGTATTGCAGTGTCGTAGCTGGAGTTCTCCCTCTTAAAAAGGATGTGTATTGACTGGTTTTTGGCATTTAACAGGTTGCAGAGTTAAATATGGAGAAATAGTTAATATGTTTCTAAACATTTGAAATTTCTGCAAGTTTTTCAGCTAAATTGATAAACTGCATTCCTTGTTCAGAATGCAAAATTTTCAAATGTAAAAAAATCCTTTAAAATTAGTTGTCAATAAATACCTTTAATMTGTCTTTTTACAAACAGATAAGAAAAACATATTCTTTTCATATGYGTAGATATTTTTAGAACCAGTAGTAAGTTTCCTGCAGTATTTTTGAGTCAATGTACTAAATTGTCATTTCTGTTAGTGCTCTAATACGTCCTGGTCGCTTTGACATGCAAGTTACTGTTCCCAAGCCTGATGTAAGAGGTCGCACGGAAATWCTGAAGTGGTACCTTAACAAAATCAAGTATGACCCATGTAAGTAAATATTTTACTGTAGTCTCTTTTTATGTAACAGATTTTATACTGGATCTRCCCCCTCAGGTTAATCCTTTGTTCCATTAGCAATTGTGGCTTTACTGCATGAATAAAGAACACAAAAATTGTCTCCTATGTCGTGTTTCTCTCTGCTCCTTAAGAGTTCATAGTGTCTTGAGAATTAAGCTTAAATTTCTTTTAAAACTGATTTGTTTGTTTGTTATTTTTGTTTGTTTAATGCATMATTTTTAAATAGAATATGATTATTGTTTAAAATTTCAGGAGCAATATGGACTCTAATAAACAAAAGGGTTTTGCTTTGGTTTTTTTTCTTCCCCTACAGCTGTTGATCCAGAAATAATTGCACGAGGCACAGTAGGATTTTCTGGAGCAGAGCTTGAAAATCTTGTAAATCAAGCTGCCTTGAAGGCAGCTGTTGATGGAAAAGATATGGTAACCATGAAAGAACTAGAATTCTCCAAGGACAAAATTCTAATGGGTAGGATTTTATACAGAAGACATTAATGTATATTACAATACACATAGCTATTCTTACATGATAAGGACTTTTACAGGGGAATAGAGAAGTTTTTATGGTGTTGTTTTTCAGACTGTTGCACTGTGGCTTTTTTTTKKTTYSKTTTKKTTKGGTTTTTTTTATAGTGGGGTTGGGGGGGGATTTCTTTGTTTGTTTGGATTTTTTTTAACAAATAAAGTTTCCTGTTAGTTATTTCTGAGAATAGAACCTTCTGAGACCAGAGAGTAGTRTGTAAAATCTAGTGTAGAATACGTTCTTTAAAATTTCATACCATTTTTAAAATTAAAAATGCTGCATGTCATACTTCAGCCTGGAGGGAGACACAGGCTTAATTTTTTATCCTTCCCTTACGGATGACCAGAAATCTGGAGCTTCTGTTTAACTTCTCATGTGGTAGCACAAATCTTAAACATCTTAGACATAACCACTATAAATCTGGTCTATTCGTGCTTGAGAGAGGAAATGGAGTTTTCTCAGATACTTGGACTGCATTTTAAATCTACTACTTWAAAAGCAGCTTGTCTGTAGAATATGTTTGGGTCCATTTTTTAGACATTAAAATCCGACTCATAAACATTTTGCGCTTAAGTGTTGGTTCCCTTTGATCACATGTTGTTCCTTTGCTGCTTTGTGTCCTGTTTGAGTTTATGTAGGGTGTGGATTGTGGTGRCCAGCTGTACAAAAAAGGTGTATTTAATGTTCCTCTGTTTAAGGACCTGAGCGTAGAAGTGTAGAAATTGATGAGAAGAACAAAACCATCACAGCTTACCATGAGTCTGGACATGCTATCATTGCCTATTACACCAAGGATGCCATGCCGATCAACAAGGCCACAATCATGACACGAGGAACAACACTGGGACATGTGAGTGTTTCKTCATCCATTTTTTAGTATTTTTAAATTTTATTTAGTTTATTAATACTTCTTTATTTAGTTTTATTTTTATGTTGGGTTTGGTGGTGCAGAAGAATTTGTAACGATGCTATGTGCTGTTATTTGTTAATGAATATTGCAGTCTGTTGAAATAGTCATTTATGAGCAGTCTCTTGGAAAACCCAAGGTCATCTTTTCTCTGTGATAAAAAGCTTTCTTCATTTTTTAATAAATTACTGTGCACTGGTATAACAGTTCACATGTACAAGGAAAGAGAAATATAACTAAGTTTCATTCTGCTGCAGTTGAAATAGCACCCAACAGCAAAATTTTGAAGAACACCTAAAGGACTGGTAGGTAGAAGCTCAACTGTACTTATAACACAGAATCCCTTATCAGGTTGTTCTTTGTCCAGTTTGGCTTTTTTAAGCTTCATTGGTTACCCGCCTTGTTTTTTCCATAGATATCCATAAGTTCTATTTTGCTTGTATCTACCAAGCRTTTGAACAGAAAAGTAATTCTATTRTGTCTCTTCCTGTTGAACTTTTTCAAGGTAATGTGTTCAGTTAATGAAAACCACTGGTCTGAATCCTCTGGGCAAGTTGATTTGTTCTGTTTCTTCTGGCAGTAGTTGCCCACATTGATGCTCAGGATCTGAGGAGGCTGTTTCAGTGGTTCCACTCAGCACCTCCAAGCAGTCCTGATAAATGCATATACTAGAGGCATGCCAGAGCATGCAAAGTGTTACATAAAATTTTTATCTGCTTCAGATATAGACAAGAATATTTTTGAGATTACTTCAGTACTTCTTCAGTTTTTGTTAGCTGACCACAGTTCTGTACCTYACAGGTATCTTTGCTCCCAGAAAATGACAGATGGAGTGAAACTAGATCCCAGTTGCTTGCACAGATGGATGTCTGTATGGGAGGAAGAGTAGCAGAAGAGCTCATATTTGGAAGTGATCACATCACAACAGGTCAGCTAATTGGTAGTTAAAAGAGTTTTTGATCAAGGGTGTGGGCTGGCACGTTTAATGTGGTTTCAGTAATGTAACTTAGATCTGTTTGCTCTCAGGTGCTTCCAGTGATTTTGACAATGCTACCAAAATTGCAAGACTGATGGTGACTCGATTTGGAATGAGTGAGAAGGTAGTATCATCAATCCTTTAATATTTATATGGAGTAAAACCAAGTTCTRTTCTCTAGCTAAAGCCTATTTGTCTGTCAGTGATCTTTGAGATTAGGGTAAGTAGTTATCACAAAAAGAGTAAGCCTTGTGACCTGGTCTGATACAGAGAGCTCAACTAGAAATCCTGTATATTGACAGTTAAAAAAATTACCTCGCAGGATTTTCACTTCAAAATTGCCTTGAAAATCTCAAATATCTTCAGGAAATAGTTATACCAAAGCCAGACATTTTGGAATTGAGGATAATTCTGAGCCTGGGAGGGCAAAGGAGGTAACAAAAGTGAGTTTTCTAGACTTTAGAAGCTCCTCTAGTCATGTTGATTGTTTATCAAGTATTAGTAGTCTAGGCATTTTGTTTTGGTTTTTAAGTAAGAAAGCACCTAATTAGGATCTGTACTGCGACCTATTGAAACACATTTCTGCAGTAACTACACAGGTGATGGATAGGCTTGTTTTGCTTCTGCTTACAGCACTACAACAGGCATTTGACTCATGATTTTGTTTGCATGCAGAAGCAGTAGGTGCTGAAACTCCTAGAGAGTTTTATGTGTGTGACTGCAACAGTAGCAAGATAAAGATATTTTTGTTATTGTTTAGCTGGGTGTTATGACCTACACTGATCCGGGGAAAGTCAGCCCGGAAACCCAGTCTGCAATTGAGCAGGAAGTGAGGACACTTCTACGGGTAAGAGCCTCTCCCCCTCCACTTTCATATTCTGAGATCAATTGAACACCTGCTTGATTGATTACTTCATTTAAGTYGTGTATGCTGGTGAAAATACACCAGTGGATGGAAGTATTCCCAAGTATTTAATGTAGCTGCAACTTTGAATCTCTGCATATCAAAACTTGTTGGTGATTGTCATGCACAAGTAGTGTAAATAAAGTTGGTGGTGTTGGGCTCTTTAATATATTCTTTAACACTTCTATTTGGTCAGGATTTGTGTTTTTCCTATTCAATTCACAGAGAAAGTATGGCTTCAAATAGTTTTAGAACAGATGTGGATGTTTTATGTTACTTTCACATTTCATCACTCCCAATAAGTAATTTTGTATAAAATCACAGGAATGGCCATATCAGATCAGAATGTTGCCTCCAGTATCCTGTTCCTCACAGTGTCAGATGCTTGGGAAAATTTGTAACATTTGATAATCACTGAACTTCCTGATCACTGTTCTGGTAAACTGACTTAGTTTGATACAGGCAGGAGGATTACTTCTAACATTTAAGTGAGTAACACTTTTGGTGTAGTTGTTTTTGAACTGACTTGGCCTTGTGAGAACTACCAGGTTAGAACTAAAAGTTGAARATGGTAATGCTGGCAGTGCACATTTACTTGCAGCAACTGGTGACTTAGTGTAGCTGGTAGCTTTCAGCTTTCTAAAACTACATAGTGTTTTGAGTTCTATAAATATTTAAAAATGCTTGTCTTTGAGGAAAAATCTGTGAATGCTGTAGGTTTGCTCATAGCGCAAAAAAGATTGTTATAAAAATCAGGAAATTTTMAAATCTAGTAAGTATTTTCTAAGTCATATGTAACAATACTAAGGTTTATCTCAGAACTTTGTTTTTAGCCCTACTTGTGCAAAATGTACAGGTGGCATAAAATGTTTGGTTGCTTTTCATTAATTATGCCAGCTGTATTTTAAAGCTTTGTGAATCGGGAGCCGTGCTAGCTTTGAAATGTAATGCACAACTTAAAATGTTTGTCTCAAGCTRTGTTTACCTGGAAACAATTTTTAAAGTGGGATCTTGCTGTTGTTTTTGTTATAAAGTCTTTAAATCTCCTTCTACATGTTCTTCAAATTAGGACTCCTATGAGCGAGCGAAGAACATCCTGAAGACTCATGCAAAAGAACACAAGAATTTAGCAGAAGCTTTACTGAAATATGAGACTTTGGATGCCAAAGAAATCCAAATTGTTCTAGAGGGGAAAAAACTAGAAGTAAGATGATAACTTCTGGGATATGTAACTGATAATTTGAAGAATGTACATCTAGCAATGCAGTAGTCTTAACGCAGCATAGCCTTTTTTTCTCTTCCTGATGTGTGTATGGCATTAGTGTCACTTTAATATTAGTCTGTCTCTTGTGAGCTTCTGTTACTCATCTATTTGTTGTGTCTCATCAGAATAAGACACAAAATAAAGCAAGTTCCTCATCCTCTGCTCCTTATACTCTTCGCACAAGAAGTTATTTAGAAGGATAAATCTCAGGGTTGAATTCAGCATTTTGATTCGATCAAATGTGTTGAATCTGAGCAGAAAAACATGCAGATCCACTGGTGTGTGTTGGCACWGCTTCCTGGGCTGTGCTGCTACATGTGTGTTTGAAGTGATACCTCACAATGTGTGCTCTGGGATGTTATGGTGAGTGAGACTGAGATGTAAAGCAATAGTATGTTGTGTAGCTATTGCTTATACTCTGTTTGAGGTTAGAGACCACTATTAAAGACTTCTTATTTAGAAATGTAACAAAACATCTCAAAGAATGAACAAGCTACATGGTAGGAACACCATGCTAGACAAAAATGTTAGTGGTCATGTTTCCAGTACTCTTGGGTTAAAATACACATATGTATGGCTGGGAGAGAAATTGCAAAAACAACAGGCTAAATGTGTCTAAGCCTCTTTGGACCATGTTTTGGGTGAAATTATAGCAGGGATAAGAGAAATACCTGTGACCTCTGATGTGCTGCTGACAAGTTTCTTAAATTTTTTATTACTGCAGTAGACAGATGACAGTGCTTTGATGACAGTGCTTTTACACTGCTGGAAATTCTACAGAACTAGTTTCTATTAATAATGTGTATGGYGTTTGATAATCCAACAGATAATCTCTTCGAAGAGGACAACGTCACTCACGGAAGAGTAATTCAGAAAATGTTTGAAGCATGTGTTGTTTCAAATAACATTTCTAGTTCTGTTCTATGGTAAAAGTAGGGAAATAAAACCTTTTCTTTCAACCCTTACAGAAACCTTGGGAAATTCTAAGAAAATACAAAAAAGTTTTTGAAAACAAGACTAGTTTCATCATCAAGTGGAAGTGATGGCTAGCAATTATATGCCAGTATTCCTCTGATCTCATGGAACTGGGTTTTAGGAATAACACATCTTGATCACAATCCTTCTGCACAATCAGTTGTAGTGTTGTGGGATTACAAACTTCTGTTGCAGAGAGGGCATGTATTAGCATATTAATGTTGAGGGTTACCATATTTGGACATTAAAATAGTTGGGCTGGTGCCAGGAAATGTGAATGGAAACTGGTAGCTACAYCTAAAACTAGAAGTAACATAGTATTTTAGAATTTTCTGAGTGCAATGCTTGATTATAACCTTGTTTTTTTAGTAAAAGCACATGCTTTTTTTCCCTCCCTTTCAAAAGAAGATCAACTTTCTTTTTTGCCTCTTTTTGTCAACTTAATATAGTGGCATCCTGCTCAGYGTGGGAGAACTTCCAAATATTATAAAACGGTATAGGAAATATCTAGGCTGACTAGTTACAGTTGTACATGTGTTTTGGAAATATGCCAATAGAAACAGACRTATACTGCATATTTGACATCTGGTTTTGGAGTAATAAAGGTTAATTTTAATTATGGACATTGGTTTTCTTCTTATTCACTGTAAATTGCTATAAAATGTAATACCAAGTTCCCTAGTATGTAAATTGAGGTGCATACAACACTTAAAATTGTAAATAAATTTAAGAATTATRGCAAAATTGCACTCTCTCTAAGTGAGATTTCTAGGGAATGTTCTCCCTAGAAATTCACACCTTTTTTCAACTGCTGCTTCAGTAGTAGGACTTGGAAGGGATCTTTTCCAGCTAAATAATCTGAATTTGCATTTAAGAGAAGCAAAAAATCTTTTTCTTGTTTGAAGTTACTAAAATCTGTATTGAATGATCTTGTTTATGGGGGTAAGTTCTTGAAGTCCAACTTTTCTTGTTCAAAAGCTTCTTGCTATATGCATAGAAATAGTATCAAAAAGAAAAAAAAAAGTGATGTATCATTGGGTCATGAAAGATTATTACAAGATTAGCCATAAAGTGTAAAGGGGATCTTTGCTTTCTGGCCAACTTAACAGCACAAGTATTACTGAAGAGTTTGCTGTCATTCCTAGTTGGTTTTGTGCATGTAACRTGTAACATATTCCAAAGAACTTGTCTGTTGAGGCATTGCATTTGATGACTGGTGCTCTTGGGAGCACCTAGGAGCTGGAATTTCTCGTTTCATATTATTGGGCAGAGATAGGAGAGCACTGGGTTGGGTTTGTGTGGCAGGGTTTTTGTAGTGATGAGCCTACATGGGTGGCATCTGGGAAAAGATGCCAGAAGCTTCCCTGTGTCCGGTAGAGCACTGCCAGACCTCTCTAGGAGGACCTRCTCCTGTCCAAGGCTGAGCCCATCAGCCCCGGTGGTAAAGCCTCTGGGGCAACATGCTTAAAGAAGGGGAAGAAGCTCTGCCCAAGAGCAATTGCAGCCAGAGAGAGAGGAGTGAGCRGGTGAGAGAAACAGCTCTGCAGACACCAAGGTCAGTGAAGGATAGGTAGCAGGCTTAGAGTTTTCCTCACCCTGAGGACGGAGGAGCAGCAGAGGCCACCTGTGATGGACTGACTGCAACCCCAGTTTCTGTCCTGTCCCCACYCTGCTCTTACTGCTTGAGGGGGAGGAGATAGAGAAAAGTGGAAGTGAAAATGAAAACAGGAAAGAAGAGTGGTAGGAGAAGAGGTGGTGTTAAAATTTGGTTCTATTTCTGATTTGGTTGGCAACTAAACTCATTTTACAGACTCAAAACTGTTTTGCCCATGATGGTAGATGGTGAGTGATCTCTCCCTGCCTTCATCTCAACCCACAAGCCTTTTGCTTGTGGGTTGAGATGAAGGCAGGGAGAGATCACTCTCCTGAGTGACAGAGAGAACACTCTCCTGTCCAGCTAAGGAGGGGAGTGAGAGTGGCTTTGGTGGGCTCTGCTGTCCTGCCAGGGTCAACACATCACAACCACAAAAGCAGCTTCCAGAAATCAGTCAGAGAGGTGTTCCTTTAAGTAGGAACAGCCTCCTGCTGTTGAAAATGGAGCAGAGCTAAGAGCTTAGATACACTGTTTGCTTTTTAAATACCTCCAAAGTGGTCACAAGCAGGGTGGCACATAAAAATAAGAAATTCAAACCTGGACATAATTCTGAATTTTCTGTATTCCTGAGGCTGGCATGACAGAATTCTAGCAGCAAGCTTAACACAAAATATAAAGTTCCACTGAAAGTTGAGGCCTTCTCCTGGTGGCTTCTTACTCTGTGATGACCTGAGTCAGCTGAAATGTCAGAAGAGCGTTCTAAATCTTAATCCTTTAAACTGGCCATGATGAGAGAGCAATCAAGCCATTCCTAACTTTCTGCTCTATTGATGTGCTTGGAAACTTTAGCTAGAAGCAATGCAAGCTATTTTTGCTTCTAAAACATGGCCAAACAACACAATAAGAGGTGAGAGTATACACTTGAAATAGGTTGCTCTCTCTATTTCCCTAAGAAGTAGATTTCCCTTTTTCCACATCCATCACTCACAGGTTTATTAAGATGCCTTCCTCTGGCGTTGGTCAACATGAGAGCATCATCTGCTCCTTCCACAGCATCATCGGTGTATAAATGGCTGCAACATTTGCCATTATAGCACTAGTATGGACTGTGAAACATTTAATGGGAGAAGTGGGCACTCTAGTGCATTTGTTTTTTCCCAAATCTAGCTTTGTGTTTAGTGCCCTGTCCTGGAAACTTGATGCTGCTACCTGTAATTCTGAGATTCAGCATGGAGTTTTGACTTTGATTTCAGGAGCAGATTTCTTCTAAGATTAATATGAGTTTCAGTYTTTCACTACTCTTTCAAAAACTGTTCTGGAGGAAACAGAAGGATCCTGCCCTGTCTACTGGGTCTCATGAAATGGGCCAGAAATCACAGGAAACAAAGGCAGATCCTGTCACACTTGCTCAGTCAGAAGAAATCCTCCACGGCAGCAGATTTRGACTGAATGGTTTAATAAGTTCTACACCAGTTTTTCCAGAATTACATCAGTTACCATAGTTCACTTTATTTCCAATGGGTCATTCATGATATTGGCAACAAATTGTGAATTGACTTTTCTCTTCCGTCTTGTCCCTACAAGTTAGAAGGCCACTTCTCATATATTCTCAGCTCTTATTCAGTGAAAGCTCCTCAGGATGAACAGAATGGAATTTATGGGTTTACAGTTTTAGGACTGATCTGCTTAAACCTGAGTTKCCTTTTCACTTTGTCTCGATCAGGCTGTGATTCTCTCTAGAGGATCCTTGCCCTGTCATASTCAGGAGGTCCATGCAAGTTCAATAACCTACAGCACATCCTTTGCAAACTGCAGCCAACAGAAGCTACACACAAACTTCTTAATGGTACCAGATGTTCAGCCTTAGCTACAAAACAGGACACCAAGAAAAGGCTTTKAATAGAAAATGGGAGTCAGCTTGGGGTGAGTCTTCCTCAAGGTTTTTCGTGCTGCATTAGGAACCCAAGAACATTTTGTCTCCTGAAGGCTTATGAGTTATTGTAGTCTGAGACAGTTCTGACCTCTTGTAATTTTGCTGTAAAACATCCAAATTTGAGCCTCTTGGGCAAAAAACTGTCTTCCAGCTCAGTGTTGGGATGAGTTACAGCATCAAGGCAAACAGGTGGAAAATGCAGACCAGTTGTAGTTACTCTTCCCCGCTGTGCACATCCTGACAAACATGTAATGTAGTCCATTAAGCTGACACAGTGGTCAGTGTTTATAATAACTTTAATACATTCAGTAGATACAAAAAAATACTTAACAACATTAACATGTTGACACAAAAATTAAAAATGCAAATGCAATCTCWAAGTTTTAATTTATTATTTTTCTTGCCTGGCTTTTCTGAAGCCTTTGCTTCCCTGTTGCGTTTATTTTTTTGTCTTTCATTTTCTTCATGTCTTACATTCCCTGACAGTCATTACAATTGAATCTACTTATAATAAATATAACACATTAAACTTAGTCACAAACAAACTTTATAATTTCTCAAGCTCAAGTTTTTTAGATATGGTATTGGGTGATCTGCCAAAGTTTCCAAAAAATGTTAAAAACACTGGAATAAAAACAAGACCATGAAGAGCCCCAAACAAAATAACAAGGAACATGATCTTGAAGAACGTCCTAAAGATGTAGGTGCTCGCTGCAGCCAGGACAACTACGCCCAGTATTGTAGAAACTGCACCTTGTAGAACTGGGTAACCCAGCAGGGACAGAGCTTCAACTGCCCTTTTATTGGCCGATGACTCTCCACTCGTAACAAAGGCATAGGAAATATGAGCAGAAAAATCTACTGAAAACCCAATGCAAATGACCAAGTTGATCATGGATATGGAATCGAGGTTGACGTTCCAGAACGTCATGAAACCAGCAACGCCAACTATAACAGAGGCTATAGCAAARGTCACCCACAAGCAGCACAACGGGTTGGGAATGAGCAGGAGGGAGACAACGAGCATGGCCCCGGCAGCAACCACAACGTTCTGAACAGTGTTCTGCACTATTACCAGGTACTGGTCGTAGTAGATGAAGGCTGGGTGATAYACCTTCAGTGGAATGCTGCACTGCTTGGCTGCCTCTCTTAACTCATTGAGGAGATTCTTCTCATCCACGGCTGATGTCACGTTCACTGTCTGGATGAAGAAACGTGAAGCCTCTATTTCATCTTGAGTCTTGTTTATGTCCCACTCAAAACTGGGACGAGCCCTGAACAGTACAGTTAAGTTATTTAAGAAGTCAGTCTTACTGTTTATATTTATCAAACCCCTTTTGTCAAGTTCTGTGTATACTCTCAGCCATGACTCTGAGAGGTTCCTATCTACATAGGAAATGTTCTCTAAATTCTGTGCACAGCTCTCAATGCCAAGACGCACCGACTCGTTCCAGTAATCTACACTCTCAGTAATGACAACCATGACCCTGGGTCCATATGTGGAGAAGTATTTGTCATCATCATCATAGTATGGAATAATGTAGGAGGCATCATTTGCCAGATTTCGGAGATCAATGCCTTCCCTGACCTGAGTACAYCCATAAATGCTGCCAGCCAAATATGCTCCGTAGAGCAACACCATGAGCACCTTGATCCATTTATTTGTAACAAAAGGGCCATAATACTTTTTAAAGAATACGTTCATTGGATGCTCCCCTTCTGGCTGAGACGGCTGCCTAGAACAGCTGCCAATACAGCAAGCATTGTACAAGCAGGAGTTCTCAGCCTGATCTTTACCTACATCCACRCGCATACAAGTCAGCCAGTGCCGGTTCCCTTGCTCCCTTTTGTGATTTAATACCAGAACTGCCCCAAAGAAGGTCATGGTATATACATAGCAGAAGACAAAAGCTGTCCCTGTGTAGAGGCAGAAAGACCTCACGGATGGAAAAGCAGTCCAGGTGCCAATGAAGAAGGCCAAAACATCCGTCAGAGTGGTGATGGTCACAGAAAGTGCTGCCTCCGCATAAGTCTCAGCCAGCAGAGATTTAACACTGGATTTTTCTTTTTTCCTTGAACTTTGTTCCCARGAAGCAATCATGATGAACATGTCATCAACGCCAACCCCTGCAAGAGGAGAGACTGTTAACGCTGCACTGCAAAWGGCAGCTTCCAACAACACCCAASAAAACKACAACATTAATCATATTTCATTCTGCATAAACTCTGGAAAAGGAAGTTGGGTGACTAACACTGCTCGAGAGCTGATGCAAGTTACAAGAGAATCTGGAAAACAGATCCTTTGTGTGTAGCTGAATGTATTACCTTTCAGCACCTCCTGGTGACCTGATGGGCAGTTGATCCCTCAGYGACTCTGCTGAAGGACTGAGCAYACCTAMGGCATCTCTGACAAGTGTCTTGTAGCTGATGTCCATGATGCAGATGACACCGATTTCAAAGCATCACATATTCTGATGCTCAACTATTCTTACCACCAGAAGCATCCCCCATTATCTCTGGAATCTCTTCTTCAGCACTGCAGCAACTTAGAGCAATAATGTCTTGTTCTGCCTTCAGAAGGCAGGAAGAGCAGTTGCTATCACGCGGGAGAAGAGTGATTCCAGTTTTCCAGTGGCTTAGCTTTTTTTATGCTCTTTGCCCTCCGCTTCTCTCCAGTTTATTTTCCAGCACTTATTCACAATTTATTACTCATTTTGKTTCACCTCTATACYGATGTGCTYACAAATATTAYYTGACAGGTCCGTGGGAAAACTTGCCAGGAAGACTGGATCCTGRATTTGGGTTTTTGCTAAGATGCCAGAGKAAGTGAGCTGAAGTTCAAAAATGAAGAGCTTCTCTCACCTCTGCTAACTCTCAAGATTATTATCTCACACCTTTCAGTATTTTGCCCTGTTGTCAAGGGCTCTTCTATTCACTGAAAATTAATCACACAGAAGGGAAAGCGAGGCTGCATGAATAGTGGAGTGAGATTTAGCCGAGCACAGAAAAAGAGATGAAATCATTACCTGCTACCTGAACAGGCAATTGCCAGTAAACATGCAAAGATGAATTAAGCAGCACATCAAAAGGCACTGGGTGGCAGGGAGCCAGACTGCTTCAGAAAGCAAGCAGCCCTCAAAGCAAATCCTCTGATGTACTGAGAATTTGTCTGCTTTAATGCAAGGAATACAAAAGTGTGTGTGTTATATCTGAAGATCTGAAGAGACTGACTTAAGCCCTTTCCCARGTATACAAAAGGGGMTTTTTGGTAGTCAGAGCAAGTGCAATTGATGAGCAAGCAAAAGTAGATGAAAAAATGCATTAGARTTATGCAGGAAATAAAGAAAYAATGCCTGCCCAAAGGAGCATTTGCATTGGACATCTTAGGATGATGCACAGCCTCCATCAACCTGGGAGCTCCAGATGTTTTCCTGAGCATGAGACCAAGCTCAAGAAAACATCAGAKGAATGTATGATACAGGAGACCAGTAAGGATTTTAAAAGCAGTAATTTGTTTGCAGCAACATTATGTAGTTGGAAATATTATCTAATTGCAGCAACACTTTCAGTACTTGGAAAGTTCAGCTGTTAACTGGCTGTTAAGCAGTCTGTGTAACAAGGATGCAATGATACCAACTTCCTTGGGTTTATGGGAGAGCTGCTTGCACAAATGGTGCATCACTTCAGTTGTGCAGCCAAATGAGACTGGTTTGTACACAGATGTTATACTGCAGAGGATTATTCATCCTGGCTACATTTCCAGGGACACTAGAACAATGGCAGAAGTGCTAACCTTACCACTCTCCCATTTACAGTCTTCCTGCTGTAGCAGTGGATCTAGATCAGGCCTTGTCTTCTGGGGAAAGCTGCCCTTGCACCAGAACCCAYCTCCCGTCCCACTGGGGCACACGGAGCTGAGCTGAGGGGCTTGCCCACCTCTGTAGGTGCTCTGAGGAGGCTGCACCTCTGGGTATCTCCTACACTCACTTCAGGAGAAAATGTTGTATCATCTGACATTCACATCATAAAAGACTGACACTATTAGGTTAACTTCACTCTGGTCTTTGTATCTGAATACAACTCACTTTTTCTACTTACCCAGAATGAGGAATGGTGCATTTGCTACAGTGACCACAAACGGCACTCCACAGAAGAGCATCAATCCAAARCTGCTTAATACAGCTAAGCCAGAAGAAAGCACTCCACAGCTTGCAAGCCAGGTATTATTTCTTATACAGCTCAGTCTGAAAATATTTCAAGGAATATCTTAGCTGTGTTTCATATATTTCCCAGACAATACCCTGTCTGAAGAGAACACCTGATGAATGATGCTTTGAGAGATCCTAKGTGTCAGCAGTGGACAAGACTAATTTCTCTAGGAGGTGAGCATTCAAGTTGGTCATGTCTACACTGAAGACTTGTTCAGGTATTTATCTGGTATTTACAATGAACCCCATCTAAGCAGTTAGGAAATACGCACAGATAGACAAGAAAAAGCAAAGAAATACCTTTTGCCTATTATTAAATGTCATATTATTAAATGCCATTGTTATATTGTTAAATATTGTTAAATCTTCTTATATTATTAAATATCACTGGAAGCCTGCAGTTTCAGGAACGCCTTCACTCGGCAAGAGCAGAAACCAACTGGAGGAAGGTAAAGGAGAGATCACAGCTCATTGAGCGACAGGTTAGAGACATTTTACCTTAGGCAAGACACGATTGCAAAGGTTATTGTCAGGAAATATGTTATGGAGAAGAGCGGGATCACACTCTTGGTATTTCCTTCAAACTCTTGTTGTCTCGACAGCGAGGTAAAGTAAGTCACCTGCCGTTAAAACAACAAGAAACGATAAAGCACTTTCCCTCTTCTTGTTCTTTGTACAAGCGCACAGGTAAGGCCAAACATCGCGTTAGCACAGGAGCATTGCCGCGGCCCTCGCAACCCGTTCACCTTCTTCCGCCACCGTCCCTTTCCATTCCGCGCCGGGGCTGCTCGGACATTTCGGGCTCGGCGGCTCCTCACGGCCGTACCCGGCCCCTGCGTTACCTGAATGGAGCCGAGGYGCAACTCCGCCACTTTGGACGAGATGTTCTGCAGGAAGCTCTCCAGCCACTGCCGGCTGTCCTGCGCCTCGGGGCCGTCCTCCCGCAGGTAATAGAGCAGTTTCAGGGCCCGCGCCCTGAGCACCCGCCCGCCGTCCGTCTCCACGCCGCCCAGCGCGGCCGGCAGGAAGACGCTGTCGTTGACGGGGAAGCGGAGGCTCCCCGGCTCGGGCGGTCCCGCATCGCCCCGCCGCGACAGCAGCTCGTTGGGGCTGGCACAGCGGCCGGCGGTGCGGGCGCAGAGCCGCTCGTACTCGGCGTCGTGCACGGTCGCGTTCAGCCGCAGCACCTCTGCCCACGGCGCCGCGTCCAGGACCGAGGTCCCGTTCGTCGCCACGGCGATGAGGGCGGCGTAGGCGCCCTCGGTGGGCAGCCGCGCGGCGGAGAAGCGCTCCGAGTCGTTGGTGGGGAAGTGCCGCCGCACGAAGTCGCGCTCGGCCTTGGCGGGCCCCCACGTGGGCGTGAACTGCCCCTCGATGTCGTTCGCCTGCCGCTGCGGTAGGAAGAGGAAGCCGGCGCCCAGCCCGCCCGACAGCAGCAGCGGCACCAGCACGAAGGGCCAGGGGCAGGCGGCCACGCCGCTCGCCAGCCCTTCGAAGAGCCGGCGCAGCGGCCGCTCCACGCAGTTGGTGTTGCGGCAGGAGCAGCGCTCCGCGGGGTCCCGCGGCCCCGCCATGGGCCAGGCGGGCACGGGCTGCCGGCCGCAGCTCCTCGCCGCGGGAGCGTCCCACGCCGGGGCCCGACCGTGCGGTTTGTGCGGGCGGCGGAGCAGCGGAGAGAAAGAGGAGAGAAAGAGGGAGAGGAGTTCAGAGCCACCCTCTGCCCGTTGGGGCCGTGGAAGTAACGCGGAGCTTTCGGAGGTGGGCGCGGCCGGCGCCCTCCCTGGCCGTGACTCTCAGGCTCCCCGGGACGGGCAGGAGGGCAGACCCGGCTCCTCCTTCTGCGCTGCCCCGCGGCCTGCCCCTGGGCCGTGTGCTCCCGTTTCCTGGCCCCTCGTTTACCGTAGCCCGCAATAAAATACTTTTTCTATGTATAGTGAGCTGAACAAACTCACTGGGGAGTCAGATGAGTGCCGMGCCTGTTACAGGGAGGAGGGTACAGGAGATGGGGAGGAGTCAGGTACAGCAGGAGGAAAGAGCATCTGGAATCAAGACTGTGTCGTGCGCAGTTGTCTCATGAAAGCTCACATGTAGTGGACCGCAGGGATTTCAAGTAAATTTGGGGCTGCCTCTTGGTATCTAGTGCCTTGAACTCCCTGTAGTAGACAGGGTTTAATGTGATCCTTGTGTATATGAACAGAGAACAAGCTTAGGGAAGGGACAGAATCAATAAAGCCAGTGTTACAATATTAAGTACAGAACTAGCTTCCATGTTGTAAGAAGAAGAGAGCAGAATTAAAAGGTGAAAGATGAGGTGTAGTGATCCTAAGTCGGAGACCATTGCCTAGTGAGGAGTTAAGAAGATGACATGGCAGTGAGCTTGTGCTGTATGCCCAGCATGGCCCTTGCACCAGTCTGTGCCTGCAGGACAGCCTCAGCCAGCCCAGGGTACCAGAGGAGCCTGCAAAGCATCTCCCACTTAGTACCAGTGATCAGAAAAGCTAGACTTCTGTTTCTTTTATCCAAGTCTGCTGCAGCTGTTACTTCACCACTAAAGATTATTCTCCTGTCTGGGAGCGAAACAGACAGTGGTGATGTGCATCTTGCAGTGTTTGCTCTTTTAGTGTACAAGTTTCCAAAGCAGAGGAGTGACAGCAGAAGAAATAACAGACTTTGAAACAAGGGTTAGCGATTCCAGTTGGCAAGTCATAAGAATATCACTAGTGTGATATGCCACAGCTTTATGCAGTAGCAATCATAGAAAGGATTTTTCCAAGTCCAAAACCTCTTGACAGTGGTGACAGTGGTTTTGAGTGGCTTCTGGCTGAGAAGAACATTAAGCTCAGATATGGAAGTGTGTCATATCAGGTGTCCAGATAATTAGCTAATACCTAACAGGCATGCACTTCTTCTCCTTGCCTTTGAAAGAAAGAACTCTCTTCTCTCCTCTCCTGCCAGTTCTTGCAGAAAAGCTGTAGGTATTTCTTCTCTCCCATCTAGGGAAGGCAAGCTTGGCACCTGTGAGTATAAAAGAGCCAGCCAGACTCTGAGCAAGGTTACATATCTCCTGCTGCACTCAGCACTTAGGGCAGGTTGGATCCTGGTGATTCCTTTTTCCATGCACAGGTGTTCTGAGACAGGTATGTCAGCTCTGAATTTCTCTCTGGGAGACAGACACTTTGAAGCTATTTCTTGTAGCTCCTAACTTGTTGAAATCTAAGTGTTAATTAGCATGACTCCAGTGATAGCTTCTCCCATGCTCAGTTCTCAATTTTCTTGAATGAATTGACACTATGATAGAGTAAGAGCTGTTTACATWGAAGGAATTTGTCAGCAGAAAAAGGGGTAGCTACTTGCTGTCATGTAGACATTTGGGTCTTACTGTTAATTAAAAACTTACCTAGCTGAAAAATATAGCCTTTCTTACACAGAGGTAACTAGGAAGAAGAATAGATGTCTGGGTGGGAATAAATCACAAAGACACACCTATGCATAGCCAGATACCAAGAAGATTTCTAGAAAAATCTGGCCTTAGACCATGTTGTGGAGGATTCACTGACATTGCAACAGACATGAAGAGATGGTGTCTAGCTGTAAGAAACAGCCATGAAGTGTTAGTGACATTTTTAAGCTCAACAAGGAAGAAAATAAAATTTAACCACCTGTCAGAAAATAAAATTTAACCACCTGTCATAGCCAGTTTCTTTCTGGCTCCCCAGGACTTTGGGACAAACTCTGGTAATGGTCAAGAGCAGGAACTGGCCTGTGGCAGGAGCTATCCAGTCAGAGTACCCAGTACACTGGGCTCAGGTGGTGCCCTTAGTTTAGCTCTAAGACTTGGGAATCTCACCTCTGGCGTGGGAAGATTGCTCCACCAACTCTCAATTCAGAATGTACTTGAAGAAAGAAGTGTATGCCAGTCTTCTCCCAGAACCTGGATTCTTGTCCTTGCTCCCTGCCTATTCATGCTCTGGTGTTAATTTCCAATAGGATAAGATCTGAAATGTTTCTTGGGGCAGAGCTAGGAGCTGGTCTACATAAGATCTGAAATGTTTCTTGGGGCAGAGCTAGGAGCTGGTCTACAGGACTCCCGCCAGCCAGCTTTCTGGTATTTTTTGGATGAAGGCACAACCTCTCCTGATTGTTGTGTTGCTTTTGCTGAAATTTTCAAAGTGAAATCCCAGTGAATTGCTGTTTAGATGTATTGCCCCATATGTAGATAGTCACAGCAAAATTTCTTTGTGTTTCCCAATGCTAAAGAAATGGTGAAAAGGAAAGCTGACATGTCTATATGTCTATATGTCTATATGTCTATATGTCTATATGTCACCATCTCTCTATCTCTCTATCATATCTATCTATCTATCTATCTATCTATATTTGACATGCCTAGAAGACAGCTGAGATGGATAACTGGTGCCTCACATTTAAGCAGATTGTACTTGCATCTTTGCAAGGTTTGTGGGGACTCAGCAGTACAATCAATTAATTTCTAATATCCCAATGGCCTCATCTCTAGGTGATCTTAGACTGTACCTAACACAGGTACATTTTCCACTTCAAGACCRCATAAACCAGTGAGAGTGGTAAACAACAAGCAAAAGGAGAAACAAGGCCAGGGCAGGAGGAGAAGAGGGGCAGAGGTCCTCACTAGAGCAGAAGGAGGGAAGAGAATACCTGGGGCTGGAGCCAAGGGGCCAGGAGCTGAGACATGCAGCTCTGAGGAGCTGTGTCCTGGTGTGTGCTGGCCTCAGTCTCCTGCACTGGCTACTGCCTCAGCAAAGGGGCTGAGCATGGCCTGGGCTGAGGAGCAAAAAGGGTAGCAGGRGGAAGAGGTGTCCAAAGGGAAGCAGGGTTTTTTCCTCAGGGTTGATTGGGGCTTTTTTCAGTTTCCCTTGATACCAGAGTTTGTATTTAATAGATTTTAAATTGGCAAATATATTAATTCATGGAAATTCCCTGAAGGAGTAAACAGTTTTTGCCTGTAACAGTATCTTGCTGGAATTTTTCATGATACAATTTGTGACACTTGGTCCCTGTCTTTTCCCAGGACAAGGACACTTGCATTATCAAATTCGCAGGTGGCTTATTTCTGCCTTGCTTCTGAAATGCCAGAACAGAGGGACATTTCCTAATGCACCCAGGCTGCCATTGGAAAGTATTTTGCCAATTGTGTGAGATACACTGGACACTGGAATAATTTAAAAAAAAATTGCTGTCATCAAGAAGACTTTTATCCCATTTCTTCCATCATAATGCAGCATCAGGCATGACTGTGACATTTATGAAGGAAATTTCACTAACTGACTTTTTACAGTGCACACCATAGCACCTGACAAAGACAGAGAAGTTGTCTCCTATCCTATCCTATCCTATCCTATCCTATCCTATCCTATCCTATCCTATCCTATCCTATCCTATCCTATCCTATCCTATCCTATCCTATCCTATCC